>JANJGK010000898.1:237500-281575 GCA_039081455.1 Macrobrachium rosenbergii | reverse complement strand
GAAACACCCTCCTCTTGGTTTTCTTGTGTTTTCGGACAGTTGTCCATTTTTCAGCGTCAATCTCTGGCTCCTCAACAGAAGGGGACAATGGCAGTGGGTCGTTGACTGTCGAGGCTGACTCTGGAAACTCAGCGTCGGCAGCACTCGGAGGCTGGGACGGTGCAGGGATTTCCAATGGGAGAGAGACTGTCTCTGTCGATGACTCTTCATCATCAGACACTACTTGGCAATAAACATTGATGTCTAAATCAGGAATGGGCGGCTGTTGCTGGGGCTGGTGAACTGGTTCCCATTCAGCATAATACTGGTGTACCGGGTTATCCCTTGGCAGACGAAAATGATTGGTTTTGTGGGCCATGGTCGGGAACAGGGCTCGGAGATGTTCTCTGCTAGAGAGCTCAGTTGAGAAAAGGGCATAACGAACGAATTGGGGATAGGAAAGGTTGGGGATGTGTTTTTGGGTGGAAGACGAGGTTGTGGAGACAGTTTAGAGGTGATAAAGGAGGAAAGTGAAGGATGTTTGGAGAGAAAATAGAGGGGGGCAGACCCCTTGCTTCGTCAGGTGAAGTTGGTGATGAAGAGGAATGAGGGACAAGCGGAGGTAGGGTCACGATATGGTTATGAGTGATGATTTTTTTTTTTTTTTTTTTTTTTTATCATGATAGTGGGAGGTGATGGAATAGTGCTGGTGGTTAGGAATGCCTGTTAGTTGATTGTTGTCGTACATGGATTGCTGCTTTATCTCAAGCTAGATAAATAATTGTGCTCACAGTTTATTGTACTCTAGCTCTTGTAAATTGGTTCTGGTTGAGGCCCTTCTATCTTCGGAGCCATTCTTGGCCAATTCCTTACATCTCTTCTTC
This sequence comes from Macrobrachium rosenbergii, assembly GCA_039081455.1. Classification (NCBI taxonomy): domain Eukaryota; kingdom Metazoa; phylum Arthropoda; class Malacostraca; order Decapoda; family Palaemonidae; genus Macrobrachium; species Macrobrachium rosenbergii. Next base: position 280,712 of record JANJGK010000898.1, on the reverse strand, counting down.
CCTCATTGGAAGTTTCTCTGCTCCTGTCTACAGCACTTATATCTAATGCTGACGGCCTGTCCCACGTCTTATTTGCCAGCCTATGGATTCTACAATTGATGGTTTCTATGTTGGCTCTCTCACGTAGTTCTTTCATTGTGTTGTAGTAGGGAGGGGCTTCCTTGTATGCTCTTCTGATGTTTTTGTTCTGCAGGGCTTGTATCTTCAATACTGTGGTCCTACATGCTGGAGCTAGGATTGCTGTGGGGTACTCAAGCTGTGGTCTCACCAAAGTTTTGTATAGCATCAGATAATTTTTTGTAGAAAGAGCCCTGAATCTCCTGATTCTTTTGGAAGTGGCCTCTGCTATTTTTAAGCAGTTCAGCATGCGCTGTTTTAGGCCCGTCTTGGAAAAAGTGACTCCCAGTACCTTGATGCTATTTTTGAATGGGATCTGTTTATTGTCCACAGTTACATCTGCTGGTTTGATTGTTGCTATAGACAGGAGTTGGAACTTCTCTTGGCTGGTAGATATCTTCCATTTCTTCTCATACTCGTTGACCATTTTTATTTCTCTTGATGTTTTCAAGGCTAACATCTGTTTACTTCTCTTGTTTGGATAAGTAATTATTTGGGTGTGGTCATCCGCGAAGATAATCTGGTAACAGCCAGCTGAGGGGGCAGGGACATCTCTAGTATAAAAGTTGAATAGGTTGGGGGCCAGTACACTTCCTTGTGGCACTCCACTGAGGAGTGGAAATTCTGGCCCAGTGATTTTCCCCACTCTTATTTGTGCTTTCCTGTTATCAATAAGCTGCACAGGATCCTCAGTATAAGATTGGGAATAGTGGTCTCCATCAGTTTGAATTTAAGGCCACTGTGCCACACTTTGTCAAAGGCCTTTGCAGTATCTCCAGAGACCACATTGCATCCATGTCCCTTGGTTTGCGACATAGCTATAGTTTCGTATATCACTGAAGTGGCCATCTGGGTTCCTCTTCCCCTGGTGAATCCATATTGGTTTTTGTTTGTTAATTCTTTGTCTTCAAGGAACCTTACGAGTCTGTTTTTGATAACCGACTCTATAATTTTCCCCGGGAGTTCCAGGAGGGTTATTGGTCTATAGTTCTTCACCTCCTTGGAATCTTTTCCTGGTTTGTTTATCAGTCTTATCACTCCTGTCTTGTACAGGTCAGGATAGTATCCCATGCTTAGAGTCTCATTTGCCATGTCATTGAATATAATCTAGCATGACATCTGGGAGTTGTTGCATGATTTCTTTATTAATATTTGATTTTCCAGGGGCTTTTCTTTTCTTTCCTTTTTGGCAGATGTTTTTAATTTCCCTTAGTTCCACTGGTTTTGTCATAGGATTGTCAGGGTCTATCCTGCTGGTATCTACTCTGGGATATGGTATGATGTCATCTCTTCTCCTCTGCAATGCCTCCTCTACTACTCTCTCCTGCTCTCTGTCATAGTTCCTATTCTCTTCTTCAGTTATTTGAAAGGTGTTACTCCAGAATTGCCTGAAGGCTGTTTCTTTCTCTTCATCTCCATATAGTTTCCTGTTGTTTTCTACTATGTACGGAGCACTCTCTCCTCCCTTCCCTAGTAAGCGGTTTATGCTATCCCAGAATTTGACTGGCTGGCCATAAAGATCATTGGCTGTTTGGATGATCCCTTCCCAGTGTTTGTCAAGCAGGATTTTTGACTCTTCAGTTATCTCATTCTGCAACTGTCTGGCAGCTTGAAGGGACTCATATGTCCATCCTGTTATTCTGGACAATGCTTCTATATACTCAAATTGCCACTGTAGAAGTTTGAGGTGATCACTGGCAACAGGTGCTTTGAGAATCCTTTAGCTTCTCGTTGGGATGTGGTTCCTTGCTGCTCTTTCAATTGCCCTGAACCAGTTTTCCAGTCTGTTATCGATGCAAACTTTATCCTTTATCCCTTGGTGGTCGTTTAGGCTGGGGGCCTCTGTCTCCAGCTGGGCTTTGAAGTTTGGCCAGTCTGCCATTTCAGTAGGGGAGAGCGGTGATGGTTCGGACATTTTTTTTAATTGCTCTCTAGAAGTCAGAGTTTAAGGAGCAGTGATATCCTTGGCATGTCAATGTGTAGCCTCATCATCCTACATTTACCGGTAAATGTAGCAAGTCGTATACTTTACTATACTTGAAGCTATTTATCTTCAAGTACAAGTTTCCAAAATGTCCGAATCATCCCTACCCATGGTGATGATTCGGACAAGAGCATGGGATGATTCGGACAATTATTATAATTGACATTTACCTTCAAGTCAGAAACAGAAATACCAAACGAAGTGTTTTATTGAAATAATCATAATCACCTTAAAAGATTATTCTCTCCCTTAGTGAATGGCAGACAGAAAATCTACGATGTTTGCTGAGAATAAATGTTATAGTAGTCTTAAAGAATATTGAAACCTTCAAAACAAAAACTAAACTTGAAATATCCTTGTCACCAAATTCTTAAATGACCAAAATTTACTTGAAATTATTCTCTCTATGAGTAAAAACCAAACATAAATCGTAACTCAAATACTTGAAATTTGTTGTGCCTAAATATTAAAGTTGGCCTAACGAATATTGTATCCTGCAAAAGAAAAACAAAATTTGAAATACCCCTGCTTTCTTTTCATACTCTGCTGAACTGGGTTTGGAAGCACTCCAGTTACTGCCTCTTTACCAATAGTTGCTTCATCCTCAATTTCTGGAAATTTAAAACTATTAGCAGCAAATTTCTGTGATTATCTTAAATAAGAAACCTGAAATTCATCACCCTCGTCTAAATTGCTGATTCATTTGCCTACATAATAGACTTTGCTACCTTTTACTGGATCTATCCCAACAAGAACAAAATCTCCCTCCTCTGGGACTTTATCAATAAAAACCACTTCTTTGTCTTCTATCTGCTCTGAGATATCAGAAGAATTATTGTTAAGATCGGCTGTCAAGATGATGAAGGTCTTCATCACTTGTCTGGGCCTCTGTATCTAACTTTTAAGTATTTTTCTTGCTTTTTAATGTTCTTGAGGTATTTCATGCGAGGTGGTTGTGCTTTTAGGTGGTGTAGTTGGCTTTGGCCTATCAGTCACAAAAGCCCTGGCAAAGTGACTTTCTTGAAAAACATCAGTGTAATATAGGTGAATGCCAATGGAATGGAATCCAGATTTGATATTCACATTTTAATTTGTAATTTGGGGGTTCTATGATGGGTTTATGAAGTGCTTTATACGGTAAAGGTAATGAGGGGCTAATAAATGCATATACACAAAATATAACTTAATGCTAGTGAGAATCTGTTGTTTCTTTGTTGGAATTCATAATTAGTAAAGGTTTGCTAGGAGGGATGATTCGGACACGTCCGAATCATCCCAACCCTAGAGTGTCCGAATCATCCCCCACAAATCATAACCATTTGATGACACCCTCAACTTCAAACCCTTGCAGATTACAGGCGGGTAATAGCTACATCATCTTCGTCATAAAGTGCAAATTCACACCCAAAACTCATAATCAGCTCCCTTATCATATTCACTACACCAAAGCTTATGATTCAAACGCAAAAAATTACATAGGAAATGAGAAAAACCACAAAAATTACCCTCAATCCTAAAGTAACCGACCCTTCGCAACCAAAGTCCATGTGTCAATGGCGAACAAACTCTCGTGATTTCACGTGATTTCTCAGAGCTGAGGGCCCCTCACATTTTTCAGGAAATGTACTGTCCGGACCATCCCACTGTCCGAATCATCACCGCTCTCCCCTACATATCCTTGGGATTGTTGGTATCACTATCCCCTTAGTGGCTAAAGTTAGGATTACTGGAAGATGGTCTGATGATGTCAGGGCTCCTTGCAGGAGAGAGTAATTCAGGTGTGCCTGCCTGTTTGCCAGCAATATGTCAGGTCTGCCTGCATGTGGGCCCAGGAAGGTAGCGAACCCAGGACCAAGATGCGTGGCTATCCCTCTGTTTATGAGGTCCTGCACTTGGATGCCTTTCGCATTGTTGTTGCCGTATCCCATATGTCTGTGGGACGCATTCAGATCTCCAAATAGGTAGGCTGGCATTCTTTTTTGAAGGATCTTGCATATGTCCTCTCTAGGGAAAAGCGTTCTCCTTGGGGGAAGATACGTTGTTCCTATGAGGACCGGCCCAATCTTTGTCCTGATTTCTACTGCAAGTACGTCTTCATGATAATCATCCCACAGTCTGTGGTTCAGGTCGTTCTTGACTGCCACTGCAATCCCTGCATGCTGCTCATTATATGTTTCTTCTGTAGACCGTATATCCATATATTTTCATTGATTCTTCTTCTTTAATTCCAGTAGCATTGAGCAGGAGTATGTCAGGATCAATGCGCCTGTAATATTCACTCAGCTCTCTGCTCCTGTTAAAGGTCCATTTCAATACATTATGTTGGATGATCACTAGTTTCTCCATTAAGTTCTGTTGTTGTTGCTTCTCTGACTACTTAAAGTGATTAGTTCCTTAGACTGAAGTAACCTGAGTTGATGTCCTCGAATCTTTCGTGGCTGACTCTAGTGATTGGAATTTTTGTTAGGTCTATTATGCCGTTTTTTATATCATTTTCCATTTCTTCATCCGGTATGTCATTCATATATGTATATTTTATTTCACCTGATCCAAAGATCATATCAACCATCTTTGCTTTGGAAGGTTTTTTCGGTAGTATCATTCCTTCACTTGAGTATAGATTCATGTTCAGTTTCACTGTCTTCTTTTTGGTCCTATTTCTGCTGATTCCATGTGCTTCAGTTGTTTGTTCTTGCTCAGAGTCATCTTCCCTGGCTACCTGGACCTTTGTTGGTCTTTTTTTCGGAGTTATTGATTGGGTTTCTCTCTGTCTTTTTTTGTTTTCACGGGCTTCTTCTTGTCTTGGTGCTTCCTCTTGTTCATTCTCAGAGAAAGTTATTATATCTTCTTCCTCTATTTGGTCATTCGTTAATTAGTATGTCTTTTCTTTGGGTTCTTGGTTTGTCTGGTTCTGAAGAACTTGATTCTCCTTGTTCTGAGTTCCTTGGGTCAGTTGGTCCTGCCCTATCTTCCTTACGACTTCCTTGGCAGATATGACCTCCTTGGGAATTTTTACCTTCGGTAGCCCATTTGCTTCATAAATTTTGTCTAGAGTTCTCTGGAATGTACCAGAAACTGCAGCCTCATTCACATTGGCCAAGAGGAGTGCAGTGTTTATTGTTATGTTCAGATTACTGTGGGGCATGCTCCACTGGTTGGTTGGATTTGGAGGCACTGGCACTCCTTGGTTGCTGGGGCTCTGACTGGTGGGTCTATTCATAGATGCTGCTACAGCTGCATAAGTTGTAGGTTCCCTGTTTGACTTCCTTCTCTTCCTCCCTTCTCTCACCAATTTCTTGTAAATCTTCTTCCTTACAGAGCATTGCATGACAAGTGTTGGATGAAATTCTTTACAAGACACACATTTTAGTAAGGCACTTTTACAATCAGTGTATCTATGCTCATTACTGCTGCAGTTAGAGCAGATTTTATAGTCTTTTTCTTTGGGGCAGTTCTTCTCTTCATGCTCATAGGAGTAGCACCTCATGCATTGCAGGATTTTAACATAAATTTCTGTCTCTAGTTGCCTCTTGCTAAAGGACTGGGAGAATATGAGTATTCCTTGTTCAATTGCTTTTTTGACCATTTCCTGATTTTCCATTTTTATCTTTATGATATTTGAGTCTTCCATGATGAAAACCTCCAATACTTTGCAGTAAGTGTTGCATCTCTCAACTTCCCTGGCGAGTTCTTCTTGAGTGTGGCAATAAACATAATCATCCAGACCTGTTACTACCAGTGTCCTTAGTGCTATGGACTCAGGGTCTTCAATAACTTCAAATTTCTCTTTCTCAAAGAGCTTTTTGATCTCTATTCCAACTATGTTTCTTGCAGTGTTTTCATCCGTCACTATGACATATCCCGTCCTAGTGTTTTCTACTTTATAGATTTTGAGGTTATTTTTTGTGGTTATTTCCCACAATTTGGAGCGTCTGCCCTCTCTCCCAGAGGCATCAACTCTGATCCTGACCCTTGCCATGTTTGCACATGGAGTCAGGTTCAGCCTTCTGCATATAGTCTATATGAGTGTCTGGTCATTCAGTGTGTCCTTCCTCTGCAAGAGTCTCCCTGTAGTGAGGTATGAATAGTTTGCAATCTATATTTTATGTTAATTTGCTGTAGCACTTGCGCTGTATAGCCGTCTGGACGACTTGACCACTTGAACGACTTTACTACTACACAGTGTACGACATGACCAACTAACGGCTTAATGGCATGAAGCAATGACGAGTGTTAGGATGCGGTGGGATGGAGAATAGAGGGAGGGGGATAAAGGGAGAGGGAGAGAATTAGGTCAGGGGAAGGGGTGAGGGCCGAGAATAGAGAGAGGGGTATAATGGGAGGGGGAGGGAGCAGGATAGGAGAAATTGCGATGGGGTAGAAGGGGTGGGGAAGGGGGATGTGGAGGAGGGGGAGGGTTAATGAGGAGGTGGTCGAGGGGAGGGGGAAGGGGAAAGGGAAGGGAGTTTTTAATAGTTCGATATGGTGTGGTTAGTGAATCTAGTTTGGTGCTAACTGATTGCCTATTCCTATCTGGCTTATTAAAGACGCCAGCCTAGTTGCCCTATGCCACTTGCAAAGAATGCGAGAGCGGGAAAGATGGCTCTGGGTCTTGCTGTACACAAGAGAGCCTGTTAGTTGAATCAATGAAGTCAATAATGAGTAAATGAATAAAAAGAGTGAAAGAAGTCGGGGCGAGGGAGGGGAAAGGAAGGGGAAAAAGGGTGGGGGGAGGGAGATTGATGCTGGAGCATTCAGTGCCGGAATTACGAGGACTGAGAGCGGGGGAGCAAAACAGCGACGTGCGACGACCTTCTGCGACCGTGTCTCGATGCCTGAATGCGAATGAATGAATCACAAGGGCATTGGGCAGGTTTTCTCAATATATAGTCGGGGGTCAGGGCGGGGTGCTGGTCTCCCATTGGCTGATGAAAGTTTTCTTCAAGCCAACTTTTCAGGCATGAAGGTCGCGCTACTACTGCTGCTGCAGTCTCTCTCTCGCTTCCTGGAGGGGAAGGGGCGTGGCATCACTGGGCGGTGTGTGACGTTACGCCTATTCCCATTGGTGGCGGGATTGTTCGTCTAATCTGGTGTTTCACGGCTGGGGGTGTTGCTCGTTCTGGGGTCGGTCGCAGGTCCTGGTATTATTGTCCTCCTTATATTTGTAGGAAGGAAGAGCACCTCCTGCGTCGTATTGAGAGAGGGAAGGCTTCTGTTGCTGGATGAGGAGCGCCTCTAGTAGTCGTAGACGTCGCGAGTCTGGGGCTCTCCCAATTATCGAGGTGTTTTTGATAATTCTGTCACGAGAGATGACGTCCTGGTGTGAGTTTCTAGTATGGTTTTTGTCGCTCCTTCTTGTGCGTGACGTGAAATCCACTTTGACAGTTTCATAGTGGTCATACCGATGTGTGAGCCGGGACATCCATAGACAGGGCATTTAAACTGGTAGACCACATTAGTTTGTTTCAGAGGATCTCTTGTCGGTGGGGTTGCGTTATTTTTCATGATTAAATCTCTCATGCGCCGATTTTGATAGCAGACGACGAGGCCCAGCTTGGTGTCAACTCCAATAGCATATTGCCAGATGATGTTTACTGGGTTAGATACCTAGATGACACTTTTACAGTTTGGAGTAAAAACCACAACATTGATCAATTTCTAACTGATCTTAAATCCTTAGTACCATCAATAAAATTCAATATGGAGAAAGGAACAAATAACTCCATAAACTTCTTATACACTAATGTAATAAGAACAGACAATGGCCTGAAATTCAGAAATCACAGAAAAGCTACAAATAACAACTTAATGATCAGTGCAAAATCGAATCATACACGTCATGTTAAGTACATGGCTTTGAGATCTCATTTTCTATGAGCACTTAGACTAGTTAGCCCGGAGTATCTGGACGAAGAGTTCAGCAATATCACCAGAATTAGCATAAAAAACCACTTTTCAATCAGGGAAACAGAAGAATGTTTATTCCTAGCTAAACAAACATTTTATAGAACAAGCACCAAAGAGGAATATGATATGAGTAATACTTTGTTCTCCCTTTCCACCCTTCATTCAGTGATATTGTTTACCCTTTAAGAATATTAAACCTTAAAGTAGTCTTTTCTTCCCCCAACACAATAGGAAAGACAGTCATTTGCAACAGCCCCAAACTAGAAGGTGTGGTTTACAAAATACCTTGTGAATGTGGCAAATTCTACCTGGGACAAATCGGACAAGATATTAATCAGAGAATTTCCCAACACTCCAAACAGCGCTGTTAATTTACATGTGCAAAACTGTGGCTGTCCTGTTCTTCGGAACAAAATTGAAATATTATTCAAAGAAGAAGATATGATGAAAAAAAATTTGTTAGAAACGGCTTGCATAAACTTTAGCAAACAAAAAAACTTTAACATTAGTCAGGGCATGTATCAATTAGACCCTTTATTCGTTCACATTGTTTCACAACAGTTCAAATGACCTATCACCAAATCGTTGAATTGTTCTCTCTTTTAACTTTTCTGAATTGTTAATTCTTGACCATTTGTTTATCATCTAAACAACATAATTTTAACCTTGACAACAGTTCTTTTATTTTAATTTTTTTTTCCGTGGGGAAACAATGTTTGTGATATTTATATGTGTACTTATTCTGTTTAGTTGTAATAAAGCTCTTGAAGGGGTCTGGTGGAAGGCAAAATTATCGAGCTATTAGAGTGTTTCATTCTGTTTTCTCCTGTGGACTATATTGACGTATGTGGGTATATATACATTTTTCTTCTATACATACATACAGTATATATATATATATATATATATATAATTATATTAGGTCTTGGCAATCTCCTGATTTCCTGCCCACTTCCCAGGTAAAAGAAAACCCCCTCAGGTAAAACAGTAAGTGGGACACCAAAGACTACCCATTCTGGGTTAGAGCTTTTGGGTTTATATATATATATATACATATATATATATATATATATATACGTATTTCCCTGGGTTTATGGTATTTTACAGGCCGGCAATGGAAACTTTATTTAATTGCCCTTGGAGTTCGGACTTGCATAAAGGAAAATCATAAAAAAATGAGAAAAGGGGATAATTTAGGAGCTGAAGGCTCTACTTCATAAGGAAATGTTATGTAAACACTTGGGATAAATTAAAGAATTATATTTACAAAAGCAAGCATTTGAAGGGAAAATGGATAAGTAACTTGATAAAGGGCTTGCAACGCCTGAAGATCCTTCTACTGGGGTCTTGATTAAAGGCGAGGCACAGGCCAAGATGAGTCGACTGCGAATGGGTCCCTCTGCAAGAGAGATTTACACATTACACGCCAGTAAAGGAATAATTTAACAGAGAACAAGTCTCGAGTTTGCACTGAGGGTGCCAAAGACTCAAGGAATGAATGACCACTTTACACTCGAACACAGGACATTGGAAATGGCACGGGATAAACTGGCACAAGGACGGAAATGAAATGCTGGTACTCCAGGCTTTCTAAAGGGCAAACTTTCGTGACCGAAAAGTCTTTACTCCATTTTACCTTAGGGGAAGCTGGTCTCTGACGAAATAAGGACGAGGGAAGTCCTCTCGAGGATGACTGGAGACTGGAGTCTGGAGTCGGGAGTCGGACGGGGAAAGAAAATCTTCTCAGCAATGTTACCGCTCACCCACGTGGAGGACTGTCTCTCAAAGACTCTTACTTCATGTCTTCTGCTCCACAACTAACTAACTTTAACTGCTTCTCTTCCTTTTAAGGCATGCGGCCAGGGGTAGGGGCCGTGTGCAAGCATAAGTCAATGGCACCAGGTGGGCAGCGATTCCATTGCGCCTTCCTGGGTTCCCTGCGGAGGTAAGACAATTCAGGCAGCTTAATTTTCCTTTAGAAAGTCCATTGAAGAAGATTAGTTGGGCTAATCTTCTTAAGGGAGTGGACAAAATATCCTCCTGGCCCCTGTTATCTGTGTCATCTTAATATCTGTTCCAGGCAAAAAAAAAAAAAAGGGACAGATCGGAATATTGATAATACGATCGGCCATGCGGTTCTCAATAAACAAAAAGGGGTAAAATAGGGTTGGGGGGCGGCGCACTGTGCGAGACGTCGGGGCTATTATAATATATATATATATATATATATATAGTGTATATATATATACATTTATATATATATATTATATTAAGTAGATGTGTGTAGGTGTTTGTATATGTATGTTAGGAACAATCGTTTGTCCATTGTTCCCTTAGTGGATTGTTGCCTCCTTTGTTTTTGTTTGCTTTTAATTACTGGCGAGTTGGCGTCTGTTGGATGGCGTCAAACTTCGTCAGTCAGGTTCTGGAGGGCGAAACGACTGGTGGTCCAGGGCAGCAGCGAGTCTAGTTGGGGTAGCAGCATCAGGTATTCGTACCTGAGGATCAGTCATGGCAGCAGAGCAGCAGTGGAGAGTTTTTGAGGACGAGATGGTTGCCGTGTTGGCTCTGTCATGGTCGTCGTTATCAAAGGAGGACGTAGTACTGCCATAGGGACGAGGCGGTTGTCGTATCGGCTCTGTCTTGATCGTCCGGCATTGGACTGTGGTCCTCATTGTTTGAGGAAGTGTTCCTGTTTGCTTTGTGCATCAGTGTTATGCTGCTCTGCTGTTAATTTAATTGTATTATGCTACCTGTTTTTTTTACTGTTGATTGCTTATTATTATTATGCTGATTATTTCGAGTTTGTTATTAATTGTTATTATGCTCCCCACTGTCATTTACTATACTTTTCATGTATTGCTGTTACTACTGTATGCTGCTTTAGTGCTATTTTGAGTCGTCTATTTTTGCTCCTTAATTGTGTGATATGACTATTAACTTACAGTATTTAAAAGTTTTGATTCATTTGACTTGTTTTTTTTTTTAATGTTATGTATGTTAATCATTGTTTCGTGTGTTTTCGCCACCCAGAACCTTGACTCACTGTAAATATGTAAATAACTAATTTGTAATAAACTAATATTAAGGTAACTTTTTTTGTATTTGTTCTGCTCCTCCCTCCTTTGTTTGTCACCTCTCGTCAGTCATTACAGCCCAATTGCTTGTTTCGTTTAGAACCTGTCGATCTCGAGAGGCGAGATCGTAATATGTATGTATGCACACACATATGAGTGTATATACATATACAGGTATATATACATTTTGGCTTTATATATATATATATATATATGTGTGTGTGTGTGTGTGTGTGTGTGTGTATTAGGTCTTGGCAATCTCCTGATGTCCCGCCCATCTCCACAAAAAAAAAAAAAAAAAAAAAACTCCTATAGGTAAAAGAGAAAGCCTGACAACATCGGAAACCCATTTCTGCATATGAGTTTTTCCTTTATGTATATATTTTTACCTATGTATATGCAGGTGTTTATATATGCATACACATGTGCATGTGTGTGTATGTGCACATATGGGTATATATAACTCTACTCTATATATGTATGTGTGAATGTACGTGTATATGTTTGTATGTATATTGTATGTATATGAGTATAATTTTTTTCTTTCTTTTTAACGCTACCTTTCCTTTCCCTCAAAGAGAAGCTCTCCTCCTCTTCCTTCTGATCCCTCTCCCACTAGGCTGGGACTCACTGCTATCAAGCTTTCTCTCCTACAGATGGGTACCGTAAGGTTCGAAGGGATTGCAATCCTGCCTCCCATCCTCTTTCTTTTTCACCAAGTGACAGCCAAAAGCACTGCTCTTTGTATTTTCACAGATCGATCCAATTACGGGCTGCTCCGGGAGCAAGAGCCCGTGCCAGCACAAGGCTGGCTTAATCTTAAACAACAACAACCATCAACATCTACCTACTCCTACCCTCAGCCGTGATCATACCAGTTGGAACTGAGCGGAACGTTGGCGAAAGAACTGTATACTCTCACTGACAAATAGAGACATTGTAGAAAACTCTACAGATTATGTCCTCCATATTTAAACACAGGGGTATAATATGGAGTCCCTGAATTTCGATTGACTCTTTCCCTCCTGAACGTCGGAACGTTACCCGCCCGATTAAGTAGCAGAGAAAAAGCAATAATTAGAAAAATAGAGAAGACTTTATACAAATTAAATGCAGCTGATGCAGCAGTCTCATTTAACATTAACTGCCTAAACGAGGAGTTTCTCCAGAAATAATGATAATAACAATAATGATAATAATAATAACGTCTTTTCTATGAATCATATTAATTAGAGTGAACCTGATTGAATGATTCCCATCTATAGAGTGAAAGCACATCTCACCTTCTTTATTATCTCTTCTCTCCTCTCCTACTTCTTCTTTCTTCTTCTTCCTTTTCTTCTTCTTACTGTTTATGTTCACACACTCAATTCAATAAATGCACTTTCTGCTGAGTCCCAGAATTTGATTAAGGCGTATTATCTCTGTCACTGAGTAACGCGTACTAACTGGAGTGGCTGAGAGAGAGAGAGAGAGAGAGCACGCGATCTGTGAAGGATATTGCATCACTATTTATTGCATCACTATTTCCTGAGAGAGAGAGAGAGAGAGAGAGAGAGAGATAACGATATCCTCCCTCAACCCGAAGAAGAAAACTCGCCCTTATTCCCGAAGCCAGAAGGTCGAGAGTGAATGTGGTGTTCCTCAGTCCCTTTATCTCTTCCTCTGAAGCTTTCTTCATCTCTAGACCCAAACAGTCCTTATTATGCTCTTACTAAGTTTAATACATCGAGTATTGTCCTAATTACACAAACAACGTCCACTGATTATTAACAGAGAATACAACAGTGCTAATTTAACTTATACAACATTAATATAGGAAGATTTATGAAGGAAATTATCGAGGTTTTTCTCAACAGGCTCTAGAGTCTAGACTGATAACCCAGTACTGATAAGAATGATTTTCAGCGTTAGTAACGCCTTATCGAATGGCGCCTGAAGAGAGAGAGAGAGAGAGAGAGAGAGAAGAGAGATTATCTCTCAGAATATTGATCAAGTACCTCCCTGAAAAATAGGTGAATTCTGTTTATTTATATAAATATATTCATGTCTAGAGTGGAGGAGACAATAGGCCCATTTATCCTAAAGGAAAACCCTCGATTTTCAAAAGACGAAAAATATTTGGGACCTTTGAAACCTATAACACTGCTCTCTCTCTCTCTCTCTCTCTCTCTCTCTCTCGATGTTCCACGACTATAACTAGATTATTCGTCAACAGACTAAGAGATGGACTATTCTACTATCGCTTTGAGGTATTTCATTGTCATTTTCTTTCTGATGTTAATGACCGTGTCAATAACTGACACTGATACTTATTACTGATGAATATTGAAGAGGTTGAGGAGGAGGAGGAGAGACATTGCCTACAGGAAGGAAGGAAGGAAGGAAGAAAGGTAGGAAGGCAGGAGTGGTCCATCTGACCATGGCGATAATGAATCAAAAGGCGTTTACTTCATCCTTGTCTGAGTATGGAGAACAAAAACAGTGTAAAAATAAAGCCTAATCGGAAATCGAAGTTGCCAGCGAGTGAATTAACCTTAGCTCTTGATTGGCTGTTTCATTTCCAGAATCAAGGGGATCAATTGATTTCGTGATGTTGTGAAGTGAACATCGGCTCGCGATGTTGGAGCTCATGTATGCAGACGCTGCAGGCCTTATTGGAACCCTGCTTCATCAATTATAGGCAAGTTACTTAATTACTTGAATGTATATCATCAATTATTTAACAAATAACGTCCTCGTTATTTGTTAACATTACTTTTTTAACTCAAAGGAATTCGATTTCAACAAAAAATATCGTTGCTGCGATATTCGTCATCATTTTGAAGATAATCTCCTTAATAATGCTTATGAACCTAATTTTTCATATAGTTATAATAATAACAATGTGACGCTGATTTCAAGACCCTTTACTTTATTCTAAGAAAACTGTTAGAGTGTCATAGGTAAATCTGCCACTTTAACGTTCTTTCAGTTAAATTAAACTAACAATGTCATCATCTCCGTTATTAACAAATGAACGTTGTTTTAGGATATAAGGACAATCATTTCCATATCAAAATTCGTCATGAAACCGGGACCATGAAGGTCTAGAAATGAACAGTGCACCTCTTTCTCTCTCCACAACGTCCGAGAGAGAGAGAGAGAGAGAGAGAGAGAGAGGGCTAATTATCCTGAAGGAGTTCTGTGACTTCCTCAATTTCTACGTGAAAACCTACAGCAACTGTTTCGTTGAACATCCAGTGAATAAAATGCAGTTCGTGTCTCGGTTTCGACCATCTGCATCGTTTCTGAACGTCTGAGTCTGTCTGACTTTCTTCCTGGGTTTTAGTAGTAGTAGACAACTCCCCCGCCTCCCTCCCTCCCCGCCTCCAACCTCCCCCAAGAATCTATCTCTTTTGGTGTTCATTCTCGTCATTTAATTTTCACTTGTTTGTATGTTCGCTGTTTCAGGGATTTGTTCTTCTGCTTCAATATCATCTCGCTTTTTGTGTTTCACCTGCTTTACCAGAGATTCGCGCTGTTACAAGATTGTTCAAGTGGATGGAAATAATTTGCAGACACGTTTCCCCTCAGTTGACTTCATTGCATTTCAGAATTTCACACACACACACATACTTATGTATATGTGTGTGTGTCTTGATTGCACTCCTGTTTCTCCATAACGTGGGATCCTTGCGAGTGAGTGTTCATGGAATCCACCTAGCATGGAAAGAGCTCGTCCAGGAAACCCATCTCTTTACCATTTATTTTCCATACACGTCGTCTCCCTGATTCATATTTTATGTTAAATTCACATCTGGCCGTATGCCAGCATTCTCAGCAGGTAAAACGGCTTCTTGGGAAGGAAAGGAAAGAAATATATGGAAGGTAGTGTAGGAGGGAGAGAGAGAGAGAGAGAGAGAGAGAGAAGCCTCAAGTTTTACATTGAACGGCTTAAAATCAAACCTCCCAAACTGAGCGGGACTCCTGTGACTTGGGGGGTTGTTTTTGGGGAGGGGGATGGGGGACAGGTTTCCTTAGTGACCGAGTGACAGATGAAGGGGAGAATAATTCTCTGCTCCAGACACTGCGAGTGGTTAGGGGCCTTTTCTCCTTCTTCTCCTTCTTTCTTGACACGATTTCAGAAATTTGCAATTTAATACTGCTTTTGTTTACAATGTTTCCAGTACTCTTCCATTTCTTAATATGCATTGTAACACGAAATATTTCGCGCGTTGTTCAAATTCTGCTTCATTTTTGCATCGTCTTTGTGTCCAGAAGCATGACCTGGCATACAGCTGGTCCTGTTCCCTTCATGTTTAGATCCTGGTTCCTTCTCATCCTCACATACAGCAAAGAGCTTAACAATGACTCCCCAGCGTACGCCCTCTATACCGTCTTTCTGATAAGATTACCGTGTTCATTATTATTATTATTATTATTATTATTATTATTATTATTATTATTATTATGGGGCGTTTGAATGACCGTTCAAATCCGTCGGGCAGGACATATTGATTGATTATTCACCATCTCTGGAACTCCAGACCAATTTCTGTCACACGACTTGCATATTCCCCATGAAAATACAGGCCTAGAATGCGACCGGGACTCTCCACACACCACGTTTTATACTTCTTGGTTTGGCGTTGCTCCAGAGGCTTTTTCAAGTTTTAATGTTTCATTCTGAAATTCAAGTTTAGCTTCGTTGTGTAGGTAGTGTTACCAAGGCTGTTTTCCTTATCAAAAAACATTCTCCATTAAAGCATGGTAGGTGCTGTGTATATATATATATATATATATATAATGATTACAGGATTAGAAGTGCCTAAAACTATGTCAAGGTTAAAAATAAATTCTTGAAAAATCGCCCCTCTCCACACCTTTATTCTGCTGCTCATAATAAACAAGGACCAACACCATCTGATGTAGCCTCTATTAATGATCTTGCCACCTCTCTGATCTTGCCAACAATAGGCGATAAGCTTTTTGTCCCACTGGTGCTCTGCCACACGTGTGTTCTTGTGCTGTGCAGGCTAAATCTCATTTCATCTCTCTATGTTCGATCCATCGGCAAATTCCTTGCGTACATTTCGTGGGTACAAGATGCTTCTCTTGCGTCTTGAATGCAATGCGAGTTCCTATTCTCGTGTATCTTTTCACATAATCTGCGTGTGGATGATTATCATTGCACCTTCCAAAGCTCTGGACACTGCAGCATCTGATACCTGGGGTTCATGGGTCAATATTGCTCGGAGGACTGTGCATTTAATTCCCGCATTGTTATGGTAGGTTTACTTTCCACAAACAACCCTCAGAAAGTCAACGGACTCGTCCCTCAATTTCTTCTTTCTGCCTTGAATCCTCATGTCTCTCTCACGTTCCTGCGCTTCTTGATGCTTTCTGATAATCTGAGAAGCCGAACGGTTGTCCGCTTCATTCCCTCACTCGCGAGCTGCAGTTCAAAGAGTTCTTCTTCTTCTTCTTCATCTCTTCTTCTTCTTCTTCTTCTTCTTCTTCTTCTTCACCACTCTCAGATTTGCGGTGAAACTTATAATTTAATTTCTCTTAGGAGGATTGCATTCGGGTATTCTTGAACGTTTTCTTAGACTAATACTGAAGCTCTGGTGAGGAGGTTGGGGGAGGGTTGTGTGGAGGATTGTGGGGCTGGGGGGGAAGGGGCTATTATTCCTCCAAAGTTTATTATTGCTGATATTGGTGCCCTGGGACACGTGCTCATTCACGCCCCCCCTCCCCCTCCCCTAATCCCCCTCCCAGAATCCCCCCACTGCCGCTCAAAGCGCCTGGGATGTTGGCATTTCCGGCCTCCAAACCTTTTGCCCTAAAAATAGCCACATTTTGTTTGGGTTCATTTAAGTAATAAAAGATCTTTTCTTGCATTTGTCGTCTCCTACGTTCTAACTTTAGACTGAATTTTTGTAATTTAACGTTATGTCTGTTCAGCTCGAGAGAGAGAGAGAGAGAGAGAGAGAGAGAGAGTTGATATATACAGGCTGATTCATCACCGTTCGTTACAAGATTATGCTGTATCTCTCTCTCAGACGGCCATTGTTTGAAGACAAGTGACTGATGTGTCCTCTAAACATTGTTTCCTTTGCGCTGTGACTCTTCTGTTGCAAGTAGTCTGTCTGGCTGTAATGAATGCGCTGTTCTTGCTGTCATTTTTTCCCCGTCAGTTGCTGTTCCAAAATCTGGCTTTTTTGCTTTTAGCAGTTTTGGGGTTTGTGTTTCCAGTATATACGTCTACCTGACATATGTATGTTGATGGCTGTCCTAATGAGAGTTTCCCTACGTCGTGACCTGAATCCATCTCTCTATTTATTTATTACATCAGTCGCTGATTGATTGATTGACTGAATGCCTTTCGAAGAACCGCCTTCTTGGGGTGGGAATGTCAGCCTTCCTCCGGCTGACGCCTCTTCATCATTCCCGCAGCCAAGGACCCGAAAGTCACTGGCGTTTTATTATATAAAAAAATCAGCGTTAACCCATTCGTGAATGTAGCAAGAAAACATTGAAAGCTGCGAATAGGAGTCGAGTGTTCGGTAAAGCGTAGATAAGTCATGAAGAAATGGCTCGAAAGAACGATAAAAAGAGGGATTCAAAATTTAATGACCTACAGTGTTACTGAGCGAAGTGTTATACGACAAAATGCCAGCTTATAGCGCACGAAAACATATGTTAAATACTAAGAGTATAGAGTATGAAAATATCACACAACGTAAAACCAGATATGAAAGATTTCGAATCGTGTCTACGTTTCCGAACGTCGTTACTTGGCCTAGCACTTGTAGTTCGCTTTTACCAAACCGGTTTAGACCGTTTTTCTTTTGTTTCTTTTTATGATTTTCATTTCAGTGGCTTCCTTACTTTACCTTACAGACCTTATAGTTCGTTTGGGTTGCCCCAGGTCCCTCAGTGTGAGGCACCTCTGACGTCTACTAGAGAATTGCTAACGCATCTTCCGGTATATTTTGCATCTTCCAGTCTTGGATGGTCTGGGATGCATCTTAGATATTTGTCAAGCTTATTCTTAAACACATCTACGCTCACTCCTCAGATGAGCTGGTAGCGCATTGAATAGACGCTGCATTATCGATGCTGGTGCATGGTGGATGAATGTCCTGTGTGCTTTCCTTAGTTTTCCTGGTATAGTTTTGGGCACTATTAATCTACCTCTGCTTGCTCTTTCTGATATTTTTAGCTCCATGATGTTTTCAGTAATTCCTTCTATCTGTTTCCAGCCTGTATTATCATGTAGCATTCTCTTCTCCTTTCGAGACTATATAAATTTAAGAATTGTGGTCTTTCCCAGTAGTCAAGGTCCTTAACTTCTTCTATTCTAGCTGTAAAGGACCTTTGTACACTCTCTATTTGTGCAATATCCTTTTGGTAGTGTGGGTACCATATTAAATTGCAATATTCAAGTGGACTACGTACGTACATTTTATAAAGCATAATCATGTGTTTGGCTTTTCTTGTTTTGAAGTGCCGGAACAACATTCCCATTTTTGCTTTGCATTTTGCTAATATTATTGCTATTTGGTTATTGCATAACATATTCCTATTCAACATCACACCAAGGTCTTTAACTGCTTCCTTATTTGTGATTGTCTCATTATTAGGTCCTTTTTATGCATATAGCATTCCTTCTTTATCACCATTAGTTTATTGATTCAAATTTATCAGAGTTAAATACCATCCTATTTACCTCTGCCCATTTTTATATATATTGTTTAGGTCTCTTTGTAGCGAGTTCCTATCTTCATCACAAGCAATTTCTCTACTTATTCTTGTGTCATCTGCAAAACTTCTTGCTACTGAGTCCTTAACATTACTGTCTATGTCTGCAATCATAATCACAAACAGTAATGCAGCTAACACCGTACCTTGTGGCACGCCGGATATTACCGTAGCTTCATCTGATTTCTCATTGTTTGCAATCACTATCTGTTTTCTGTTTTGCAAAAATTCTTTTATCCATCTTCCTACTTTGTCCACAATGTTATGTTTTCTCATTTTTTTCGCTAATATATTATGGTCTACCTTGTCAAAAGCTTTTGCAAAGTCTAGGTAAACCACATCTGTATCTTTTTCATTTATCATATTTTTATATATGTTTTCAAGTGGACTAACAGTTGGGTTTGTGTACTTTTTCTGGGTACAAAACCATGTTGTCCTATATTGAACAATCTATTTTTCGTTAAATGTTTCATTATATTTTTTTTCATTACCCTTTCATAAACTTTCATAATATGAGATGTCAGACTCACAGGCCTATAATTACTTGCCTCTAGTCTTGAACCACTTTTGAAAGTAGGAGTAATATAAGCTAATTTATGCTCATCGTAAGTCTTGCCTGTATCTATACTTTGTCTCAATAATATTGCTAGTGGCTTTGCGATTGAATGAACCACTTTCTTTAACAATGTGGCAGGTACGCCATCTGGTCCTGCTGCCGATCCATTTTTAATTTCATTAATAGCCTGCACAATGTCGGCTTCTGTAATATCTATGTCCGATAAATATTTAATATTTTCATCTCTTATTTCTGTATCATTATCTTCATTATCAATTCTAGGTGTAAATTCTCTCTTATATCTTTCTGCTAATATGTTACATATTTCCTTTTTTTTTCATTCATTAATCGCCCTTCAATTCTTAGAGGGCCTATTTCTACTCTTATTTTATTCATCATTTTTGCATATGAATAAAAAAATTTAGGGTTGTGCTTGATATTTTGTAGGGTCTTTTCTTCTAGGTCCCATTTTTCATTTTCTTTTGACTGTATAATCTTCTGTTCTGCATTTTCTATCTTACTTTTTAGTTCCATCACTTTCCATGCATTCTTTTCTTTTGCAAGACCTTTTTGCCACTTTCTGATTATCTGGAACAAGATCCTTCTGTCTCTTGGTATTCGTGACTGATGTTTACTTTTTTTCTTCGGTATATATTTTTCCACTATTTCCACTAGTATTTTATGTAATATATCGGTATTTACCTGTATACTATCACTTACGAATATGTTTTCCCATTTTTTGTTTAATTCTTCATTTATTTTTGACCAATTTACATTCTTACTATAAAAATTGTATTTTCCATATCCTTCCCATTTTTTTGTCTCTTGCTTATCTCTTTTTTCATGTGCTTCGGAACGAACTGTTAGTTCTATGACATTATGGTCCGAAATACTCGTATTATACACTATTATTTCTTTAACATAGTTCACCTCGTTCACAAATACTAGGTCTAAAATATTTTCCTTTCTTGTTGGCAGGTGATTTATTTGCTGAATGTTATGTTCTAGTAGTATATCTAATGACTTTTCAAATTGCCTCTTATCTTCTCACTACTATTACTCTCTTTTTTATATGTATAAATACAACCACAGTCTCCTATTCGTTCTTTCCATTCTACGAAAGGAAAGTTAAAGTCTCCGGATAGAAGTATAGTCCAGTCTTTGTGATTACTACATATATCATCCAATTTGTCAATTATTATGTCAAACACTTTAGTATTAGTGGGTCTGTATATTACAATGTTCACTAATTTTTCAGATTCAAATTCTACCGCTATTAATTCACATTCTGTGTTACTATATTTCTCACAGATTTTTCCTTGATTGGCGTCTCTCCCATATATCGCGGTTCCCCCTTGATTTCTATTTTATCTATCTGATCTATAAGTTTGGAAACCCTTTATCTGGTCATCATTACCAGTCTCTTGGGAATACCAGGTTTCACTTATATTCATTATTTCTATTTTTTCATTTTGGGTTAGTTCTTCTAAGAACTCTATCTTTCTTTTTGAGTTACCTGAAACTAAACCCTGCACATTCATCACTATGATGGTTTGCGTATTATCTCCATTATCTAATGTGGGTAATAATAAGGATTTTTCCATGTCTCTTTCCTGTTCTGATATGTTGATCTTTTCTTCATTTCCAGAAATTCGTACATTAAAAAATCCAACTTTTCCATTATATTTGATCTTCCATCTTCATATTTATTCATTTTGTGCATATACCTGCATTTATCTCCATATCTGCGCCATCCCCTAGCATCATAGATACACTGCTTGTTCCTCATACTATACCTAGGTGCTGATGCCTCATATCGTGGTGCTGACATTTCGTAATGTGTTGTTGGCTTGCTTTTTGCCTTCATCACATGAGCTTTGTTCCTTTCTTTATTTGCTTCATTTTTACCTTGATTTTTGATATGTATTTGATTTTGATTTTGATTTTTCATGGCTACAGGATGCATGTATCTACATTTTTTTATTAAACCTACATCCATTTCCTTCTCTCCAGTTTTTACATAATTTTGGATGTAGATCACTGCATTCCTCCTCATAGACATCTAGAGAGAGAGAGAGAGAGAGAGAAAGAGAGAGAGAGAGAGAGCACTCATGGCCTCTCCGTTGGAAGTGTGACGTTTCTTCATTTCTTCATTTATTTGTTTCCTCTGAGAGAAATTCTCGATAGCCATCAGCTCTACGAAACGACATCTCCCTTATTAATAGTGTGACTTTGTGCAGGCTGCGCACACGGAGGAGGGAGGCTGTGTGTATGTATATTTATGCATGTATGTCTATATGTATGCATCTATGTGTTTCTTCAACCTGAATATTATATATCAACTCTGGCCAACTGTTCATTGCACCTCCATACAAAAAATGCTCTTCAAAGTAAAGAGTTTGAAATCTTCTACTAAATAAAGCTGCAGGATTATGAAGGCATATAGGCCTATATGTATGTAAATATAATCCCCACGCTTCAGAAGGAGACTCAACCGCCAGCGCTGATAAGAATGAGTTAGTATCAGTAACGACTCCTCACCGAATGGCCTCTGCATTCATGTGAGAGAGAGAGAGAGAGAGAGAGAGAGAGAGAGAGAGAGAGAGAGAGAGAGAGCGAGAGAGAGAGAGAGGAGAGAGAGAGAGAGAGAGAGAGAGAGAGAGAGAGAGAGACTAGCTCTCAGAATATCGATCAAGTACTTCCTGAAAAATAAGTGAATCTTGTTTATATATATATTGTTAAGAATATCCATTCCCCCTCCTATTTAGCTGCTATCTAGCTAACTTATTTAGAGGATATATTTTCCCTTAGCTTATAGCTGGCGCTAATATGGCAGAATTCTGTTGTTTTCACTCATAGGGACAGAGAACGCATGCTTCCCCAGCCTACAGGAAATATCCACGTCGGGTAGAACATTGATTCTCCCTCTTAAAAAACCCCCTGCTACCAGAACACACCTAGATTTCCCCCCCTTAAAGATCGTACGATGCGGGAACAATACTCACAACCCCGTCTCCCCCCATCGCCTGAGCGGGAGTAGCTATTAGTGTTCAGGTGTCATGATCAAGCATGACATACTGTTAAATGGAATCATAGTTCCATTCATTAAGTGAACTTAGACATGATATATATATCTCAATAAGCACATGAGAAGAGTGCTATTGTGAAATCACAGTTTGGTCAACTGAGACGCAAACGTCATCAGTAAGCATCCGTGTGGTGTTTTATAGGCAGTGTGTCAGCACATGTCAGCGGAATGTCTGCGATGTGTTTATAAACAGTGTGTCAGCATTACGGATTGTCATTTGAGACACTTTTCCTAATCCCGGGATTTCGGGAAAAGGTTAGTATTTTCCCGGGATCCTGGGAAAATCCCGAGAAATCCCTGGATTTCATAAAAAAAATTATTTTTGTATTTTAGGAATGAAATATTGCAAGACTCATAGCACGTGATTATTTAATTATTCTTAAAGCATTGAAAAAGACATATCCAAAATATATAATGCAAAAAAGAAGCATTCAATGAAATTAACAAGCAGAAAATTAATACTGATTAAACACAATTTTATGCAGAGTAGTTGCTCCTGAAATAAGATAAGAAACTGACACATCTTTATACAAATTATATGAAAATATCTTATACGATCACATACGTTTGTAATATAACCCTGGTGAAAGAAAAATGATCAATGTTCATTACAAATAAAATTTTTAAATCAAAAGGACTGTATACAATCACATGCTTTTGTAATATAAACCTGATGAAAGAAAATTGATTAATGTTCATTACAAATAACAAAATTCTTAAATCAAAATGACTGCTTGTCTTCAAACGACTCCGAAAAGCGTAAACTTACATGAAACCTGCCTCTATGGCAGTTATATATAAAAGAAAAACAACAACAAGAAAACTATATATTCATAAAACGCTTTTCTGATAAAATAACAAAAGTAGGAAAATAATAAATTTGCTTCTAGCTGTTACTACAAACTACTTTGACTTGAAATATGCACGTGGAAAACTTAAACAATTTACACTTTTATCACTTAGACGATTTCTAAGTCTCGTGATAAACAGTCCTACAGCTGAAAAAGCTCTTTCTGCTTCGACAGACGTGGGTGGTATAGATTCCAATGCAGCTGTTATCTTTGTTATGTTTGCTGTCTTTTCTCCAGTTGCTTCAAAAATTTCAAACTCTTTAGTTACACTCCTGCTAATCGCCTGACTTTTTTGGGTTGTTTTAGGGATGCACTCTGTTTCTTTTTTTTATGGCTCCCTCTAATTTCTCGCGGCTTTGATTTGGGTCAGCTGACTGAGACAGCCCTTCTTCTTCGGATTCGGATGAAGCAAACAATTCGTCACTGTTGTCGTCATAAAGGCGAATAAGAAGTCGTTTTGCTGCAGACAAAAGAACACTTTTCCTGGCAGTGCTTCTAAACCAGTGTCTCCTGATGATCGGCTTTCTTTAGAATACATTATCTCATTTTTCATGTATTTTAGTAACCCAATTAGTGTTTTTTGCCTTCTTTCGTTTAGCCTAGATATTAATGTCTCTTTCAATTTCAATGAAAATGCAGAGTTTTGTTCATGAAGTTCCTCAATTATGAAAGAAAAAACTCCTTCAGCACTAAGAAGTGTCACATCTCGACTACAAAGTTTCTCAGAGCCTAACTGGATAGGTTTCAAAGCACGAACGATGGCAGCGAGTGCAACATACTCTGCTTCACTTAAAGGGTTATTTATTCTATCGTCAATCAATGTTTTTTCTACTGGAGACCTCAGATCTAAGAATCGTTCAAGCATAGCAACTAAACTATTCCATCTTGTCTTGCAATCAAGTAACAGGTGAATACTTTCACGATTTTCAGAATTTACATAACTGCAAAGTATCATTTTTTACTGGAGACTTGCGAATTATGCGAGCAATCTTTCTCACTTTGTCAGCGGTAGTAGCTACATTAACTGCATTTGAAACCAGATCGCTCCTGATGTGACTTGCGGCTTGTTCTTCATTCTGACCATGTTCAATGTTTATGCCAGATCTTAAATCTTCTGTTTCTTGACAATCATCCTCTTCTAATTCTTCAGCGTCAGTTTCGGCACTTGACTCCACTTCTGTAATGTCGGTTTCATGAAATGTCTGCTTCTTGTATAAAACATCACAAACAGCAAGATGTATAGTAGCATGTGCATAGCACAGCTGATGTTCACAGTCAACACACCGTCCAAATTTTACCATAACGCTCGCCCCATCTGTAACAACTGCAACAATATGCCTACTTGGGGATAAACTAAACTCAGACAGTTTGTTTTCTACTTCTTCAACAGCTTTTTCAGCAGTCATGCGTCCATTAATTGCTACCATTCCCAAGTTCCAAAATTTATCTTTATCTCGATGAATATTAATATTTAGATATCTTTTGTTTTTTAGAGAGGAATATTCATCCAGTGACAGACTGAACATCTTTCCACTCTTCAAAGATCGTTGCATTTCCATCATAACAACATTTTTTGCAATTTCATAATGTTTATATACTAATTGCATAACATGATTCGGATTTTTTGGAAGAAGCATACCTTTATCACTGAAGGCTTGACTGATAAATTCACTTTTACAGACGGCACTGGGAGGAAAACCATCCAAAGCTACAAGTTTAGCCACCATTTCTTCTCTAATGTTTTTCTTCACGTAACTGTGCAGTGTAGGCTGAGCCTGAGAATAAGCACTCTTGAAACGCTTTGAAGAACTAGCAGATTGTGTTGCATTAGTGACATTCGATTGTCGGGCTTGGTTTCTCTGTAGAATGTTTGCTTTTTAGATGCCGAAGCAAGCGACTTGTCGAACCACCTGCACACTTTATTACAGCAGCACACTTTTTGCATTGTGCTTCATCAGTAACTCCCTTAGAAGACATACTACTGTAATACGTCTGTCGAAGTATTCCATACAGATGTTTTATGTTTATCTTTCTCTGACATTGTGAGAAGGACAGGTTGCAGAATTTAAAAAAAAAATTTCACAGAACTTTTAGTAGAGCTTAAGTGAGCGAAACAAAAACTCAGAAGCTGACGAGTAACTGAAGCAACTCACCCGTCTCAGGCTGCCTCACAGCCCAGATTTCAGACATACACGTACGAAATACGTTTAGAACAGTGTTAGATACACTTCTCCTACGGCAATAGCTGCTAATTATTGAAAATGTATTATTTTTTTCGTTCGCACATATTTTAAGAGAGGCCGGGATTTCCCGGGAAGAAAAATAAAATCTCTGGAATTTTCCAGGACAAAAAAGCAACGGGAACCCGGGATTCCGGGATCTCGGGATCCCGGGAAACAATCCCTAGTCAGCATAGATCAACGTCCTCTTTGTGCTGAGCTAAGAGCTGTCACGTACGCCTTGAGAATTCCTTCGGAACGAGGTCATTGTGTGTTCGTGTGTGTGTAAATCGTAGTCTTGCTATGCAGTTGTATGAGTGCTTTTCAGATAGATCATAATGGGAAACCATACTGTGTAGACCCATTGTTGTTCTGTTGTACAAACCTTTCCAGAATACAAAGAAAACCCATTATGGAGTTTGTCTAAATCCTACAGAAGAACTTTACTATTCCCAAGACGATAAACTCATTGAACAACCATGGAGAAGTTGTGAAGATGCAAAAACAATTTCTCTGACTGCGTTTTAAACTCAGTCTACACAATCAAACATAAGATGGGGATACTCTGGCGGAGTACCCTACTAAATTGGTGGCAGCGACCTTTGACATTTGTGGCAGCGCCCCTACTACATTCGTGGCAGCGCGTCTACATTTTTGGAACGGAAACTCCGATTAGGCAAGATGCCTAAACAACCATAGACAGACGTCATCTTCATCAACTACATGGTCACAATCGGATGAATGATTCGGTGCATCAAAACGTCTTGGAAGAGGAAGGAAAACAAACAACAACAAGAAAGCGAGGAAGACATCTGACCTTCAAAATACATCTTTCCCAACGCACGGCAGAGAGAGAGAAAGAGAGAGAGAGAGGGAATCTCCACAAAATCTACGCGACGCGTCTCAAATGCAGCAACATTCCACAATCAACATTCCACAACGTTTCTTGGAAGAATCTACAATCAACATTCC
Source organism: Macrobrachium rosenbergii (assembly GCA_039081455.1). NCBI lineage: Eukaryota > Metazoa > Arthropoda > Malacostraca > Decapoda > Palaemonidae > Macrobrachium > Macrobrachium rosenbergii. The sequence goes on along the minus strand of JANJGK010000898.1, from coordinate 254,195 downwards.
ACAACATAAGAAAATTCAACATCCGCAGTAGGACCCATCTGATGACGTGTATCTAGACAGGCGGAAGTCGGACGGCTGAGGAACTTCGTCAACCTACTTACGAGAATCCAATATAAAGCTAAGTACAACCTTATCTATAACAGTTTTAGTGATCTCGTATTCCAGTGGTTCAGGACTCGAGTGGCAAGTTGCTGATATAAGGTGAGTGGTGCCGTAGATGAACACTCTTTCCTTGCAGAAGTCGCGGTCTCCGGTATCTCATTTTTTATTTTTGTGCTCTTTTATTTTTTACGCTTGACACGTGGTTAACTCTGTTCTTTTTCAGGAAGTGCATTTATTACTTATTGATATTGTACTTTATGATGCATTTTTCATAGGTGATGTTATTTTTTAGCGAATATATGAATCTCGGTTGGGATTTACTTGCGTTCCTGGTATAGATATATGAGGTTACGTAGCGGCTGTGTTTATTCATATAGGTTTCAAGATCACTTAGAGAGTAGGCATGCGGCTAGGAAACTTAATAGGAAAATGACTCCTCCACCCCCAGGTGGGAGCAACCCCACTAACCCAGCTTCCCCACAGAATCCTGTAGTGACAGTAGTTAATGCTAGATCGGCAATTGTACCATTCGCAGGTCGAGTTAATGGATTTTTGACACAGGGTGTCGAGTCTTAGATTTCGTCTGTAGACATACACCTCACGGCAAAGTCCATTACCGATCAGTCTTTACAATTGCAGGAGGCAAAGAGTTTCATAGACTATGCTAAAGGAGATGCGGGTGCGTACTTACGGGGAATATCTTTTAAAGAAACAGTCACTTGGGATGATTTCAAAACCAAGCTGCGTTCCATCTATGGGAGTGAGGATGCATTGGATGAAGTTATTGCTTTACGCAACATAATAAAAGTCGCATTTATGACTAATCTCAGTGTGGTGGATAGGGCAGCTCTGATAGGAGATAGGCTCGAAGAGTATAACGGACAGTTTGATGCTTCAAGTTGGGTCAATCGTAATATGCATCTCAGTTCCAAATCTCTTTGTAGGTTGTTTTATTTGACACTTATAACAGCGATGTTACCTGAACCTTTGGTTAAGTGTTTTGATGAGAAATTAACATCAGGTAGCACAGAATTAGATATCTACAGACAAATTCGTAAACACTTGTCCAAGTGTACAGATCTCGATCCTTCTCTAATTCAGGCTTTTACAAAGCAAGAAAACAAAAATCATACGTCTTCATCACCGCAACAGGTTAACTTAGTCACAAATAACTCATCAACAGTCGTTTGCTTTAATTGTAAACGTCCAGGGCACATGATAAATGAGTGTAGGATGCGCTATTGTTCAATCCATAACAGTTCAAATCACAAGTATAGTCAGTGCAACGCTAGAAAAAAGAATCCAAACAGTAACACCCAAAGTGCTAGTAATGACACTAGGAAGCAACAATACCATGGGGGAAAGAACAAACAATTCAAGCAGAACAGTAATGTGGGTCAGAAACAAGTACAGTCAAATCGTTCCTCGGGAAAGTCAACTTCAAACTCACCAGTTCAAAATAACCAGGCGTCAGTGAATTTTCAGAATGCCAGTGGACAGACAAACACCACGTAGCCAGTTTAAAGGGGGAGGAGAGTGATATTGGGTTATCATCACTTTTTGAATCAGATAATAAATTTAATGTTCTCCAAGACATGTGTGAAGACAAGAATTTTCCAGAAATTGAGGTAGATTCTCCCAAACATGCAGAGCGCGGTCCCGTAGATTTTTGCAAAATACACGCTATTATTGGTTCAGAAGAAGCTAGGCCAACTTTGCATGCAGTTAGCTTAGAACATAAACATTTCACCTTGTTTTTTGATTCAGGTAGTCCACGTAACATAATGGATTTACGTACTCATCACCTGTTATTTTCAAAATTTCCTATCGAACGCTCCAATGTTCGTTTGTCAGGAATAGGTAATAATGAATTAGAAGCAGCGGGAACATCTCAAATACAATACAGGTTGGGGCAACGTCCTTTCACGGACACCTTTATCATTATTAGCAATATTAGTATGTACCCAGTAGTTATTAAGGGTTATCCATCAATGTCATTACATAACGTAATTTTGACACCCGCAAAACACGGAGTGTTTATAAAAGGGAAATTCTATCGGTCTTCACACACATTGAAATCTGTTTTGGATCAGAAGGAGACAGTTAGTGAGAAAGTAACGTACATAGGAGAAACAGTCACCTGTCTCGTAAGTGATGACATTGTTACCGCCAGCCAACATAACTCTCAGGCACCCGTCATTGCTGCGTTCACACAAATCATTGAGCCAGACACACCATCGTATCTGACGGTCAAGGTTAGAAGAAAGCTGCCAGGCTCAGAGGTTTTAATTCTTCCTGACACTTTAAAAATCAATGGGCTTTCAGTCACGCAAGCGTTGTACACAGTAAATTCTGATCATCGGGTTAACATTGAAGTTTTTAATCACTTAAATGCTGCTTTAACAATACATGAAAATCAGCATATTGTCAATATCGAAGCATATAAACATCGAATCCTTACAGTTGCTGAAATTAACTCCACTGAATCAGCAGTAGATGAATCTCTTTTAAAGGTAATTAAAGGCAAAATCGAAGCAGACATTTTAGATAGGGATATAAGTAAGAAATTTTTTGAACTTCTATCCAAATATAGCGATGTTTTTTCTACTAGTACTGGAGCTTTAGGCAAAACGGAAGTCATCGAACATCAAATTCGTTTAAAGGATAAAGACAAAGTCATTTATGTACCTTCATATCGTCTACCTGCCAAATTTCTGAATGAGATCAATGTAGAGGTAGATAAAATGTTAAAAGAGGGGGTTATCAAGAAATCTAACAGCCCTTATAATTTTCCCTTGATAGTAGTACCAAAAAAGGATAAAACCTGGAGGATTTGTGTTGACTTTCGCAAGCTTAACGACCAAACTATCCCTGATCGTTTCCCAGTACCATGTACAGATGATATTTTATCTTTATTAGGACAGAATAAATTTGTTACTTCCTTGGACTTACTTAAAGGCTTTCACCAGATACCCTTAGCTAAGGACAGTACACCGTACACTGCTTTTAGTACAGCTCGGGGTCACTATGAATTCCTATGTATGCCATTTGGGCTACGTTGTGCTCCTATTACGTTCACTAGAATGATCAATATAGTGTTCGGAGATTTACTAGGGAATATTCTCCATGCTTATATGGACGATCTAGTAATATTTTCTAATTCTTTAGAGGAACCCTTAAGTAAACTAGAAATAGTCCTTCAAAGGTTAAGAGAACATCATTTAAAGGTAAAAATTTCTAAATGTGAGTTTTTTAAAGATGAATTAGTCTATTTTGGGTTTCATGGTATCTCGGCAAGGTCTTAAAGTAGTCCATGATAAAATCTTTGCTATTAGTAAATTTCCCGTTCCTACTAATGTTAAAGCCATACAGCAATTTCTCGGGGTTTCGGGTTATTATCGTCGGTTTATCCGAGATTATTCAGTAATAGCAGCTCCTTTAACTGATCTCATAAGGAAGGACATAATTTTTAAATGGGAACCCCAACATCAAATCGCTTTTGACACGTTGAAAGAGAAAATTAGTTCTGCTCCTATTCTAAAGTCTCCCGATTTTACTAAAGAATTTATTATTGCAACCGACGCATCAGATCAAGGAGTAGGAGGTGTGTTACTCCAGTGGCATGACAACAAGTTTTTTCCCATTGCCTTTTATTCTCGCAAACTAAAAACGTCAGAGAAGAAATATGCAGTAATAGATAAAGAATGTTTAGCATAGCTAATTCGTTGGTACATTTTAAATATATAATCTATGGGTACAGTGTTAAGGTTCTGACTGATCATAAGCCCCTTACTGACTTTTTTAAAGGTTTCAATCATAGTCCTAAAAGAACTCGGTGGCATATGATTATCCAGGACTTTGGAGCTAAAATTGGATACTTACCCGGTAAAGCAAACGTAATAGCAGATGCGTTATCTCCTAACCCAGTACCAACTCAATCATTACCCTTCGCTGATCTAGAAGAAATTCCAATTCCTTCGCAGGCCATGAAAATTGCTATCGAAAATGGTCAATCTTTAGCCCAAACAACAGAGAATATTACAGATATAGAGTGGAATTTAGATTCAGTACGACAAGAACAGATGAAAGATCAGAAATTAAGAGTAATAATAGACGCATTAAATAGGAAACCAGATGATAAGGAATATGTGAAATATACTAACCAATATTTCTTGGTTAAGGATAACATTCTATGCCGATCTGTGGCTAGGAGAACCAGGAGTTCAACACAGTAAATAACGACCAGGTGGTTGTACCAATCAGTTTAAACCCTACCGTTCTGAAATGGTTGCACAACCATCCTTTGCATGGCCATCCTGGGTTCGAAGTATCCTCTCAAAAGGCCAAGTCATTATTTTACTGGTCTACTATGTTAAAAGATATTAGGAAATATATTAAAAACTGTGATATATGTTTCCATCATAAGGGCCATACTAAGAATCCTGTAGGTCTCGGAACTTATCCGGTGCCTAGCAAACCTTTTGAAAGGGTACACCTTGATTTATTGACAGGTTTTTACGAGACAGACAGAGGGAATAAAAACCTCTTAGTTATAATAGACGCTCTTACACGGTATACTGAACTAATACCATTAATAAGTAAAACAGCCATTGAGTGTGCTAGGAAGTTTTATGAGTGCTATATATGCAGACATGGGATCCCAAATATGATAATCTCCGACTCGGGAGGAGAATTCAATAATCACTTCCTTAACTCATTGTGTGAGATTCTGCAAATAAAAAAAATCAATACGATGATCTACCATCCTGAATCTAATGGTTTGGTCGAACGTGTTAATAGAAAGGTGTTAGACATACTGCTTGTAAACATAGGCGGTATGGACCCAAACTGGGATATTGCAATACCCACTGTGTCCAGTACCATAAATAACAATTATCATACTTCAATCCGTATGTCTCCCCATGAAGCTGTTTACGGGATACCTGCTAGGTCACCTTTCCACATTTGGACACCGACGACTAGTTTGTCAGATCCATTGAAGGATATAATAGATGTTAGCCGGAGTAGATTTCAAACACTTTATCAAAACCTCTTACAGGCTCAAGTGTTAATGAAGAACGCACATGATAAAAAAGCTAAGGTCACAAAGCCTTACCAAGAAGGAGATACAGTATATGTACAGGTCTACGTTAGGAAAGGGCTAAATTGGAAATTATTGCCTAAATTTGAAGGTCCTTTCACAGTTTTAGAAGTTTTAGTGGGTAACCGACTTAAAATTCGGAATCAGTCCGATACAACGGATGTTCGAACGGTATTTATCTTTCATGTGAGAGCTTAAGACAATGGTTTGTTATGAAAAAATTAATTATTGTGAGAAATATTTTATATACATCATTTGAGTGGTGCAATGTTTTTTTTTATATACATTATTTACAAATTATTTTTTTTATTGCAGGCTCCAACATGAAGCTTGTCAAATTATACCACGCACTATTCCTATCAATGTTTATTGTGGCTGGGAAGAGTTCTGAAATAACTTTACATCATGGTTCTATTGTAGAGGAAATGAATAATTTCTTTCTAATTGACAGTAACATAGTCTTAGAAGTCGACATGAACGCTATTTTCAATAGCGAAAATGAAGTACTGGCTCTGAAATCGGAATTGACTCTTTTTGCTCGATCTCTTGAAGATTTGCATAAATCATATTTATTTAACAGTGATCCAACTTCGCCTAATCAAGTTAGTGACACGATTAATATGCTTTTCTGGGAATTAAGGAATAAAACATGCGAAGCTGAAATCTTGGCTCGTGATTTGCTTATGTGGTCAATGCCTCATGACGCTACAGAAAGGCGTAACCCACTTGTTTTAGCGGCATTAAACTTGGTTGGTTCCGTAGCTGGTCTTGGTTTAGGGATTTCAAATCGTTTGAAACTTCGCGATCACAGGGTTAAAATCGAAAATCTGGAACATCAACAAGAGGTATTTGCAGGAGAACTGTACAAGCAAATTCAAGCTTTGAACAGCGTAATTAGTAAAGTAAATGAACAAGCATGACATTCAAGTTTTGTTAGCAACTTTGATGTATTATCATACTAAAATTGATCATGTATCCTCGAGAGTTTCAAGCTTTATCGAAAAATCAAAAGATTACGTAGAAGCTATAACACTTGCTGCTAAAGGCGTATTGTCTCCTCATTTGTTACCAATTAAAGATCTTGCTCAAATTATCAGTAATGCTCATGATAGAATGTGCCATGTTCCAGTAGTAGCTTTTCATAAGGTTGAATTTTACTACAGCTTGATCACAGTTAAAGTTGACCTTGATAAGATCGTAATCGACATTCCTTTTAACCCATCAGGTGCGTGGAAAGCGTATAAGATTTCGCCTTTCCCCACGTATGTATCTAACGTCTCGACACCTATTATTAATAACCTGTCAGCTCTAGTATTGGTTTCCGCCAATGAGGAAACTTTTACGGTAGTCAGAGACCAAGCACTGTTAAATGATTGCTATGATGTTATGGATAATGTGGTGTGCAGGATCGATTTGTTTGAATTCAGGAATGTATCAAATATGTCCTTGGGTTCATGCGAATTGGACTTAATACTTAACAGAACCTCTCCCCATACACGTGAACATTGTTTGGATGGTTTAGTCAGGTATCACGACAATCAGTTTCGTCACAGGCTCCTGACGGCATTCGTCTTCTCTGCGGAAGCATACAGCGTCATTTGCCCAGATGGTACTAGGGCATCAGGACACATGTTCGTCGTTAATGATGGCTGCATTGCAACAACGTCGTCGCTCTTCATCCGAGCTATGGTTACTATCATCCGTGGGCGTAATTTCTTCATCAACACGTCGTGGGGTAACACCAGGCTACAAGGTCTGACAATTCCCTACAGTAGGCCCGTCGAAAACGCAATTGCAACATTGGACCTGCTATCTCCTGTGAGCCGTTCTTCTGATCACCACGACCTTATTCTCCTCTACGTGTTAATTGCCGTTGGTATGTTGCTTGGATCCATGGGCGCAATTGCCAGCGTAATGTTTTGGAAAAAGACAAGAGGATTTAATAAGGACATTGCGAAATCCTGTGATGCTCGTAGGTCCCCATTAGACATAGGTGATTGGGTGTTTAGGATTTAATAGTGAGATAACTGGCCATTATTTCAATTAAAACCCGACTGCACAGAGAAAGACTGAAAAGGATTTTATTGCAGGGGTAATAAATGTGAGAAGGAGATGAACATTTCTGGTGATAACATATTAACTATACTCTTATATAATGGCTACATTTATTTCTTTAATATACTATACTACATATGAGCTAATATATATATACGTGTAGTGGCATGTTGATCAATCAAGATATGCATTTCATAATATGGTTGTCCATACTGATTAATCTATCAGGATAACTATTTGGTTTATATAATTAGCTATTTTAAATAACCTCATCATATGGTTATTATTGTTTTGTCTGGATACATTTTTAGGCATTGATTTTTAATCTTCATCTTTGCTTATGTATTCATAAAACTTGTGTACACAACTATGAAACATGTTTCAATATTTGCTATTTCAGTATTTACTGTTTCAATATTTACTATATGAATATTTACTATGTGATTTTTACATAATCTTCATTCACACTGTGAGTATAATGAATATTGAAGGCGTATAGTTTTTTTGCTTTCTGAGTAGTTATGCTTAGCTAGTGAGTTAATGTTTTGATGATTTCGTTCCTATTGTGTTTTACGTGGCTGAGCAAATGTCATGATCAAGCATGACATACTATTAAATGGAATCATAGTTCCATTCATTAAGTGAACTTAGACATGATATATATATCTCTATAAGCACATGAGAAGAGTGCTATTGTGAAATCACAGTTTGGTCAACTGAGACGCAAACGTCATCAGTAAGCATCCGTGTGGTGTTTTATAGGCAGTGTGTCAGCACATGTCAACGGAATGTCTGCGATGTGTTTATAAACAGTGTGTCCGCACAGATCAACGTCCTCTTTGTGCTGAGCTAAGAGCTGTCACGTACGCCTTGAGAATTCCTTCGGAACGAGGTCATTGTGTGTTCGTGTGTGTGTAGTCTTGCTATGTAGTTTTATGAGTGCTTTTCAGATAGATCATAATGGGAAACCATACTGTGTAGACCCATTGTTGTTCTGTTGTACAAACCTTTCCAGAATACAAAGAAAACCCATTATGGAGTTTGTCTACATCCTACAGAAGAACTTTACTATTCCCAAGACGATAAACTCAATGAACAACCATGGAGAAGTTGTGAAGATGCAAAAACAATTTCTCTGACTGCGTTTTAAACTCAGTCTACACAATCAAACATAAGATGGGGATACTCTGGCAGAGGATGCGGTAGGATTTTATTCTGTCAGGCCTTAGACCTAAGGTCTCCTTTCCTCTGTGATTTTGCTGGCCTTTTTGACATGCTTGCAGGTACGTGGCCAGAACTGAGATGCCCCCCCCCCCCGCCCCCACGAAGCCCTGTTGGGGAAGGCAGAGACTCTACTGACCCTTCTGCACCGGATGTGCGATTTTTCTCTGCCCCACTGGTGTGGCGATCGTCGACGAACAGCCAACCCGATTGTAGGCGCCTATAACAATCTTAAAAGGTTCGTACGTTTGCGAGTAGTCAATTAGCCAGCGTTGTCCCTTGTTCTTAACTCTTTAATTTCCATTTCTATTAAACTTTTAACCTATTCCTCCACGAACCAATCTTCCCTTTGTCAAAATCTTGCCTGTATCCCCTGCCTTGCCATTTATGTACTTTGAATTCGAGTAATGATCCCGATATAACAATCATTTATCCCTCCACCAGTGCAATCTAAGGGCCATTTCAGTTATTTAAGTTAAGCGGCCAAGTGTTATTTAACTTTGGGCGCGTATAATTACGTGTCCATTGTTCACGCACACGCGGCTACGACTCTCAGATCATATTTACGTGCTTTATCAAAAGCACCTTCTAGGATACGTTATGTGTTGTATTTAAGAATGTGTTGTGTAATCTTCGGTAGGAATATTCCCTCCCCTTAGTTTGAGCAGGGTTAACGCAAATGTCTCTTTCAGGAGGAGACACGAGACGTGGTACGATTGCAAACATTCCTTGCTTCCATTCCACCTGCCACCATTTCCTGGTCGTAATTAGAGAAGTTCCCGTTGTTGCCAACTAGTTTCATGAAGTATTTCCTCCATCCTGGAACACCATCATAGGCATTACTATTCCACGTAATCAAGGCAGACTGACTGTGATTATTATCATTGAACTGATTATTGTAGAATGAATGTAATTAGTATCATTGAACTGATTATTGCAGATTGGCCCCGTTCTGTCCACTTACTTGTTGCCAATTCATGTCATTATTGTTACTGTGCCTATTCTGAATCTGTCCCTCAGTGATCATGTCGTATGGTGTCTAACTGTTAATTTACTAATGTTAATTTGTTAAGTTTCTATAAATAAATCACTGTAAATTGGCAAAAGAATTCTAAATTCCAATATGGCGACCTTCCACCTTAAATTATAACTCCAGGAAAATTCTGAGGTAAGTCTTCAATTAACTCCCCTTTTGTTTACAAACTGGACTCCCTTGGTTTCGTGGCAGCATCAATTATAATTTTGTGCGTAAATTCTCATCAAAGCCAGTCCAGTCTGTAACAGTGACGACCAAATGCCAGGATATAGTCAAATAGCTAAATTAGCTTCGCTATTAAGCTAGACTAGAAAAACCAGGAATATATAAAATCGATTATTTCATTCACGATAATCATTTCATTTTAAAGAAGCACAGGAAGCGATCATAGCCGACGTCTTTTGGTAAAACAGTGTATGTGCATGTCCTAATATTAAGGAAATAAGAGTCATATGAATATTTCTGTTTTAAAACGCAACAATTCTCGTAGCATTAGAAGCGTTCATAACAAGGGAACGCATAGGGTTCTTATGTTAGCGAGACACAGGGAAAGGCGTGAAATGTTCGCCCCGCAAAATTTCTAGAGTGTAGGAACAGTGTCGAGTTGCCAACGAATAAAATTAGGATTTAGGAAGTGCTAGTGAGAGAATTTGGCATATGTACGCTAGGACCAGTGGCTAGGAGTCTATTTCAGAATACTTACGGCAAAGAAAATGTACATTTCTTGGTTAGTGATGAATTTTGAAATAACGATTAGTTTACGGGAATCCGTATAGCAATATCTGGCATTTATGAGGCCAGCCAGACAAAGTTGTGTTCACAGCGCACATGCGTCAACTTGTCCCAGTATTGGAAAAACATTTCCCAGAGTTTATCTTGCCTATTAAAGTATTAATGTAAAGTAAAGGACAGTGCTGATATTCAAAGAATAATAATTCATTTCGGATTTTTAAGCCCGCATGTAGCAAGAAAGTGCAGTTGGTTTTGTTTCCCTTTTTCGCCATCCATCCAAATCCAATTTCATCTTGTGCATGGCTAGCAAGAATCCTCGGTCAGCTGTTCCCCGCGCAGATCCGTTTCCACAACGTTCGTTCAAGGAACGAACCTCCTCCCTGTGTGCTTAACGAAAATCGGGAAACGGTGCGAAACAATTTGAAACACCCTTGCGTACCATACTCTTGAGTTCCTATGAGAGCAAGCAGTAGCAATTCCATAATATATTTAACTTAATGCACTTTCACAATAATAATTTGATTTTGCTTAAGCGTAAAATAAAAGGGATTATAATTTCATAACAAATACGTGCCATTTCATATCGCTCACCGAGAGAGAGAGAGATTATTTTTTTCTTCCTCTTCCCATTCTCTCGCCTCTCGTATTAGTGCATTTTTTTTTTCCTCTCACAGGACAAACGTAATTTACTTTATTTGGGGATCAATTAACAAATTATAAAAGGCAGATACAAAGAATTAGATTAATAACAAAACCTGAAATTTCAAATTCCTAACCCATTTAAAACCTTATCATATACACAGTGCAAAATTTCTGCACGCTTGTGCTTAGTGGATTAATCAAGTAAACCCACCCTTTTTTTTCTAAGTGCTTCAACCCAGACCATTTAGCGTGCACTATAAAGAGCATATAGAGTATATCTTGTTACGTGTTCCAACTGATGCGCGGGAGTGGGTATATTTTATCTCAGACTTGCATGTTGCAAGTGCTAAACCATTGCCCATTGAGTGCCTACCTCGTAGCCCCTGTCCTCATGTCAGGCAGCGCCCACTAGTTCTCATAACTAGCTAACCACTCGTGTCACATCCAGTTCCATTTCTCTCAGTGCCACTAATCTGCGGCACTGCTAAGCACCCAATCACTGAAGCACTTATCTTTCTCCTTTCACTTTCCTATCTCTTCCATTCGGTTGGAGTCTCTCATTTACCTTTCTACTCCCTATTTACCTTCTGCCCCAGCAGAGTACCTCGCCCTCAGTGCCAATTCATGCACTGACATTTTGCATTGCTCCACGGAGCGCACTGGCATCACAGTGCCACCCAACTAAAGCAACCTCTTATAAGTCATTGCACCTGTGTTGAAGACACAGAGTGCCATACAACTGGTGTTTCCGCTCATAAGGACCGCAGCTCCTTCAGGAACACCTCATTAACAGTGCATCCGCCCATAAGGACCATAGAGCCTTCAGGAGCACTCCATTTACCAGCGTGAGGGCATTGCTAGGGCATATGAGAATACTCCTGAGAGGTGGAGACAACGATTCCGAGGTATGGCTAAGGACGCAGGCTGGTCCTGGACCGAATGGGCCTGTCACAAGACTCGGGCTGGGACCCGCTGGTTCGAATCCCTGCGCTGCAACACCTTCGAGGATGTGTTCAACCAGACCATGCTTAAGGACACCTTCCAGTGTGTGCCCGGGCCTCTGGCTGTGTACCTTAGTGATAAGCAGCCAGCCACCCTCAAGGAAGCCTGCCGCTTAGCGGATGCTTGGGAAACATACAACCCCTCCCACGGCACCTTGCAGCGCAAAATAGTACCCCCCGGACACCTCTCGGCCTTCAGTCACCCCTGGAATGGTCCACCCAGCAGACCTACGTGCACCATCTGCAAGAAGTACGGTCATGCTGAAGCAGACTGCCACTACCGGGACAATAATCAACTGGGCAACAACCCTCAGCAGTCTACCAATAACCATCCCTCTTCCTCTCCTAATTCTGCACCAGCTTCTCTGCCCACTGTCACTGCTGGGAAATCATCTTATCCCCGGGGCCCCTGCCGAGACTGTGGAGCTGCAGGACACTCTACTTCATGGTATCCTGCCTGCCCAAAACATGTGGTCGCTCCCAGGCATGTCCACCTGATCAGTACCACATCTCCACTGGCCGAGCCGCCAGAAAAGGCTCACCCTGAGTGGGTCTGGACAAAGTCCATCACCATAGCCCCTCTGGATGAGTCTAGCCTAATAGTAAACCTATCGGCTACTGCTGACATGGGCTCGGATATTAGCCTGATCGATCGGGCCAAAGTGCCAGCCGGTGTCTTCATAGATAAGGAAGTCAGGTGGACGGTAACCTGGGTAGACCAGCAGTCCATAACTGTGCCCACGGTCGAACTCCAGGTGATCACTGACTGGAGCATTGAGATTCACCGCCTGGGCGTAGTGAACTGTATCAGGCATGGAGTGGAATTCCTGCTAGGACGGGACATCCTCTGGGGATGCCCTCGACCTCCGCCATTCTATTGCCTGACTGCTTCCGCCAGCAACTCCAGCACCACATCTTCAGATAGGGACGCAGCCTCTGTGACAGCTGTGCCCCCATCCACCGATACCAATCAACCACGTTTTGGGCCTAATCCGCGGGTCTCACGACCGGACGGCCACCCAAGAATCCCTCCCTCCTTCCAAAGGGAGCGAACAAATTACCGCTGCAGGCCCTGCAACATAAGAGGTCACTCCGAGAGATGGGCAAAGTGCCCCAGTAGGTTAGCCACAGCGGCCAACTCCACTAAACTAAGAGGCCCAGTCCTCCCATTAAGACAGGAATCGCTGTCCAGCCTCATGCCAGGGACTCCGAGGGGTCTCGATCCCCCGGGTCCCCCTTCAGCTTTGTCTGACATTAATTCACTGCCAGTGCCCCTTGCCAGCACTGGTCAGTGCCTAGCTCCATCCATCTTGGTGGGATGCTCCCTGCCAGGCGCACTTCCCGAGCCTGGCCCTGAGTCAGTGCCAGTGCCAGGCCCCGAACATGACTTGGATTCTCCTACGGGAGATTCCCCAAATCTCACCACTGTGCTCATCGCACAGTGCAAACCTCTGACCCCTGAAGTTTCTTCTTCCCACACTCTCCCACCTGTTGAGGATGACCCTCAAGCAGGCCTGGACGTTACCTCTTTTCTGGTCGACCAGGAACTGTCTGGCCAGGACGCAGACGCTGGTTCCCTTCCCACGACGGTTGTCTCAGCAGCCGAAGTAGGAGGCCAGCCCGTAGCCCTTGAGGCTGCCCCTGATCCTGCTCCTGACGGCACTCCTGGCAGTTCTTCAGAGTTAGTAACCTCATAGCCCCCTAGGAATGGCCTAGCCAGACCCTGGAGGCCCCCGAAGAAGAAGAAGAAGGGGCGGAAGAAATTGACTCAGTGAGTCAGAGCTATAAGCTCTCTTGGCACTCGTGCCCGTTGGCACAGTGCCTCTTCCATCTCAGAGCGATCCTGGCACCTGCCCAGAGAGGGTAGCCTGTGTTATCTCTGAGCCCGTAGCATTAACCGTTAACCACCTAGGCCTTTGTAATACTAACCTTTTTCCAACTAACCTCCTTCCAACCCACTCTAGACTCAAACTGATATATTACTTACCCATACATTGTGAATTACCCTTCAGGTTAGGCAAGTTTCAATTTGTTGCGTGCTAGTCGTAAAATGTAGTGCCGATCATAACTCAGTGCGTGCCATTCTTTAGTGCAAGTCGTGCAGTGCCAGAGTCGTGGGGATAGTAGTTTAGGTTAGGTTAAGTGTTTACAGTGGGGATTTGTCTAGGCGTAGATTTATCCCGTCATCCTAGCCAGTTAGTAGCCGTATCCATACCCTTAGGTAGGTTAGGCCTGTAAATAAGCCAATTCAGAACCCCTCTTAGCAGTTAGGTAGGTTCCTTTAGATGTGCAGAGCCACAATCCACCTTATGTAGGGTCACGGGCCAGTCGGGAGGAATTAGCTAAGACCCTCACACCCGAAAGGGTGTGAAGGGCCTTTTTTAAGGTGGGACCTGTTAAGAATATCCATTCCCCCCTCCAATTTAGCTGCTATCTAGCTAACTTATTTAGAAGATATATTTTCCCTTTGCTTATAGCTGGCGCCTATATGGCGGAATTCCGTTTTCACTCATAGGGACAGAGAACGCATGCTTCCCCAGCCTACAGGAAATACCCACGCCGGATAAACAATGGGTATCCCTTAAAACCCCCCTGCTACCAGAACACAACTAGATTTCCCCCCCTTATAGGTCGTACGATGCGGGAACAATACTCACAACCCCGTCTCCTCCCATCGCCTGAGATGGGGTAGCAATTTGTGTTCAGACAGCTCAATAGGCGTATCGAAATTAGGGGATGCGGTAGGATTTTATTCTGTCAGGCCTTAGACCTAAGATCTCCTTTCCTCTGTGATTTTGCTGGCCTTTTTGACATGCTTGCAGGTACGTGGCCAGAACTGAGATCCCCCCCCCCAAAACGAAGCCCTGTTGGGGAAGGCAGAGACTCTACTGACTTCTTCTGCACCGGACGTGCGATTTTTCTCTGCCCCACTGGTGTGGCGATCGTTGACGAACAGCCAACCCGTTTGCGAGTAGTCAATTAGCCAGCCCTGTCCCTTGTTCTTAACTCTTTAATTTCCATTTCTTTTAAACTTTTAACCTATTCCTCCACGAACCAATCTTCCCTTTGTCAAAATCTTGCCTGTATCCCCTGCCTTGCCATTTACGTACTTTGAATTCGAGTAATGATCCCGATATGACAATCATTTATCCCTCCACCAGTGCAATCTAAGGGCTATTTCAGTTATTTAAGTTAAGCGGCCAAGTGTTATTTAACTTTGGGCGCGTATAATTACATGTCCATTGTTCACGCACACGTGGCTACGACTCTCAAATCATATTTACGTGCTTCATCAAAAGCACCTTCTAGGATACGTTATCAGTTGTATTTAAGAATGTGTTGTGTAATCTTCGGTAGGAATATGCCCTTCCCTTAGTTTGAGCAGGGCTAACGCAAACGTCTCTTTCAGGAGGAGACACGAGGCGTGGTACGATTGCAAACATTCTTTGCTTCCATTCCTCCTGCCACCATTTCCTGGTCGTAGTTAGAGAAGTTCCTGTTGTTGCCAACTAGTTTCGTGAAGTATTTCCTCCATCCTGGAACACCATCATAGGCATTACTATTCCACGTAATCAGGGCAGAATGACTGTGATTATTATCATTGAACTGATTATTGTAGAATGAATGTAATTAGTATCATTGAACTGATTATTGCAGATTGGCCCCGTTCTGTCCACTTACTTGTTGCCAATTCATGTCATTATTGTTACTGTGCCTATTCTGAATCTGTCCCTCAGTGATCATGTCGTATGGTGTCTAACTGTTAATTTACTAATGTTAATTTGTTAAGTTTCTATAAATAAATCACTGTAAATTGGCAAACGAATTCTAAATTCCAATATGGTGGCCTTCCACCTTAAATTATAACTCCAGGAAAATTCTGAGGTAAGTCTTCAATTAACTCCCCTTTTGTTTACAAACTGGACTCCCTTGGTTTCGTGGCAGCATCAATTATAATTTTGTGTGTAAATTCTCATCAAAACCAGTCCAGTCTGTAACAATATATATATTTTCATGATGTTGCTTTGTAATACGTATATCCTCCTATAATTTTGACATTTACTTTTTTCCTGTGTTATGTTTAATGATAATGGTTGTTGAAGTGTCATATTTAGTTTGACATCAGATCTCAAAAGTACTAATGATTACTTGATAGCGTAATTTAGAATTGTTGTTATAATTTTAATAGTAACGTAATTTAGAACGAATATCTTTCTTGGTAAAAGCGTAGTATGTGAACACGTGTGTGTGTCTACCAAGGCTTGTTTCATTTCAGTTGTAATCAGTTGAGATAAGAGGGAACGCTTTGTTTTAGGTTAGCGATGACAGATTTGCAAAACAAACGCCGATTCGTCCCATACGGGCTCAAGACGAGTGATTTCATGTTGTTGCATGCGTTGTTTGAGTCACGTACGCCACTTTGCGAGAAAGAATACGTGTCCTGATCAATTACGTCATGTTTGTAAGATGCGTTCAAAACGTTTTGCTGGGATGACGTAACTTTCCTTCTAGAAGCTTCTCCATTGTATCTCGCACCCAAAACGCTTTAATGACGTCACCTCCCTGCTTCTAGAACTTTTGTATCTCGTACCCAAAATGCTTTAATGACATCATGTAATTGTTTCACGTATTACTGGAATCCTAAAATTTGTTTCATTCTGATTTCTGAGACCAGTCGATTTGGTTCCATCTCTCTCTCTCTCTCTCTCTCATTCCTAATTAGGAAGAGATTACTTTTAACGTAAATTTTTGTGGTCACTTTTAACATTAACTTTTGAGATCTGAATTTAGCAAAGTTATTTAGT
>JANJGK010000897.1:227500-280000 GCA_039081455.1 Macrobrachium rosenbergii | reverse complement strand
GTCTGCATGTGCTCTCTCTCTCTCTGTCTCTCTCAAATGATGGGAATGGTTCCCATATTGCTGGGTTACGTAAACTTCACTCACTTCAAAGTTCCCTTTGCATGATCTTGCGTTGAGGTACATCCTTCATTGCATTTTAAAGTTACCCCACACACTGTGCTTTGCTGAAGTCGTTTATTTCCTGTACATGTTTTTCTTTTCACACGTTATGCCTTGCCTCAGCCCTGTGTGTAGCCTACACAGGTGCTTTTGCTCTTTCATCCCCGCAGTGGGACTCGTACCTTACTCTTTATTTCATTATTGAAATTCTTTTCTTTGTACGTTGTCCACAGATCAGTGAGTTGGTGAGGGTATGAAATTGTGGTCAAACTTGGGGTGTATAGTTATTTGCATTCATTAAGTTAAGTGATCTTCAAGTTACAGATATTAATTTTTTGTGTTCTATTTTAAAGTGGGTTTCATCTCGTCTTGAAGTTTGAGAGAACTGGAGAATTTGTAAACTGTGAAAACTGGAAAGAATATCAAAAAGAAAGGACTCCTTGGAGTCAGAATTGCAGTGTCCTGAAGAGGGAATGTCCTCAGCAGGATGTAACTAGTCAGTTACAGCTTCGTAGCAGATTCTGAATGCTGTTTTCTAAGCAGACAGCTGTTTGCCAAGATGGGACAACCTCTTACTTTCCTTGTGCTTTCCCAGATTGATTTCCAGTTTCTCTATCACTGAAGAATGCTAGTTCTTTTCAGATGTCAACAATTTACGGCAAGTCAAACTTGGTGTTGGGTTTGAGGTTGCTTGACTCTTCATTCTCAGGACTCTTTTTGTACTTGAGAGCAAATGGTTGCTAGACGCTTGTCTTATGATTTGGTGCACAAAGTCCACTGGGTTTTACTGCCCAACTTCTATTCCAAACATGTTTCATGGCCAAAAATCCTAGCTCATTTTTTCTGTGGATAACATGGAGGAAAGTCTGCAGTGTTCACATTTCTATATTGTCTTTTTATTTTATTTTTTTTTTTAGATATCTCACACACTTTCTCTCACATCTTGTTATAGAAAATTAATCTTTTATTTAATCTCACGGAACAATGAGAAACAATAAGCAAAAGATCTGTTATGATGTGTATATGTTTGAAAGTTTTGGCCTCTGTGTGATTGATATTGTACCAGGCAGAATTTGTCCCGTGGGGTCAGTGTCATCATTGGAAAAAACTGGTGTGTTAATTGCAGAGGAATTTCAGTGGAAGCCTTTGGCCTAGAATGGATGGAAACAAAAGTATTTGGCAAGTCTTTGTAATTTGTAATAATGTGGCCATGGATATATTGGAAAGGCTATTTTTCTGTCGCCAAATGCCATGATACTGTGGCTGTGTTGAGATCTCCAAACTTCACTGAATGCAAAAGATGAACTTTAATTAAACAATTCTATTAGTCATATAATATGGCGAGGAAACTGGTCAAGTTTTTGTGGGTTAATTTCTGATTGCAAGCTTCATTACTGCAAAAATCTTCTCAATGACTACAAAAATCTTCTCCTGAAAGCTTGTGCAGATGAGAATGAAATAGAGGCTATGGAGAAACTAGTTGCCTTTTCTTTACAGTAGCAACAGAAATCAATGCAAGCTTTTGAAATGGTTTCATCAGATTTTATGAAGTTTTGATTAGTTTCAGGTGTTCACAGGTTCCTTTAAAAGGTTTATAGACAATGAAGATTGTATGTTGTGTACTGAACTTATCGGCGGCTCTTGAAATAGGAGATAAATGTCCCTGATGTTAGGTGTGTACATAATGGTGAGACTGGTTTTTGGCATTTTTTTTTAAGATATTGTAATACAAGATTATTTTATTGCTTTTGTGGATACTTATGTGTATAGTTGATACAGCTTTTCATCTAGCTCCAAAATGGTCTTAGCAGGCCTTATGCTGTCTTGGTAACTTGAGAATTCACTAGAATGTCCACTGGTTTTTAGTTAATAGACCTGATTTTGGGCAACTTGATTTGTGACACTGGTCCTGCTGTAAGTGAGGAGTCTTCCCTGTTTTTACACTGATGTGCAATTTACTTGTCAGTGAATTTTCTAAAGGTTATCCTAGTTTTGATCTTCCGGAGTTTCAGAAAGATTGAAATTTACAGTGCTTACAGTAATGGCCTTTGTGAAACTTATCTTTGTCTCATATGCGATTCAGGATGTCTCTTGCTTGAGGGTGGTTTGGTTTTTGAGTCCTTGCTCATAATGCAATAGGATTCGAGGTGTTCTTTTACAATGGCAGAGTTTGATGAAAGAGACTAAAGGTTGAAGTTTGAGCTCATATAGAGATGATAAGTTTGGCTTTCAAAGACATTGGGAAGAGATGTTTAGGGTTCTTTTCATAATAGTAAATTTTGGTGTACAGAAAACCTTGATCATCTCAAGCTTGCAATTCTAAAAGGTAGATCATGATGATATTTTTCATTTGATTAGAGTTGCTTCTTTAAAAAAGTCTTGTTAAGTGTTCTGTGAAGGTCTTAAGTTTTGACTAAAATTAGAATTGGTTTGTGACGTTGGAGTCTGGAATCATCACCATCTTTCTCTGCATCTTTTCCCACTTCTAAGTGGGGGTCGCTGTTTCTGACAGCTTTCCTCCACCTGGCTCTTCTGTCAAACACATCGTCCTCTGACAATTGTGTCTCTCTCAGATCTTCTCTAACTACATCGATCCACCTTCGCTTCAGTCTACCACTCGCTCTCCCACCAGGCACCTCCATCTGCATCACTCTCCTCCCTACATATGTCTCATCTCTTCTCACCACATGGCCATACCACTGCAGTCTTCTTTCCTGGGCCTTACTTGATACTTCTATGACTTCAGTAATTCCTCTCATTTTCATTGCTGATCCTGTCCATTTTTGTTACTCCACACATCCACCTGAGCATTTTCATCTCAACTGCATCCAATTTCTTCTCTTGCACTCTCTTAACTGGCCATGTTTCTGCTCATACATCAAAGCTGGTCTCACTACTGTCTTATACACTCTTCCTTTAACCTTTTATGTTGATTTTGCAGTCACACAAGACACCTGACATCTTTCTCCAATTTTTCCATCCAGCCTCCACTCTGGGTGTTATGTCTACATCCTAATCTCCATCATCAGCCACTGTTGAACCAAGATTCATAAATTTTTCTACTCAGTTCAACCTTGTCCCTTCCATACTAATCTCGGAGTCTTGATCTTCATTAAAACTTAGGTATTCAGTCTTCTTCCTATTGATCTCTAACCTCTATGTCTTCCAGTACCTTCCTCCATTGCTCTAGTTTTGACTCCGCTGCCCCTGTTGGTGCTGCATAACACGAGGTCATCAGCAAACAACGTGTACCAGGGGGATTGATCTCGTGTTCCTTGAGATAGCACATCCATTTTCAGGTCAAAAAGATATGGACTTAAGGCAGATCCATTCAGTTAACCTGACATTGCTTGTAACCTGCGTTTTTGATCCTTCGCACATACCTTGGGCTGCCTCACGTACTGAATTGAATATATAGTTACCAAATTGATTATAGAGTTACTGAATTGGTTATATAGTTATACTAAATTGATTATATGGTTACTGAATTGATTATATAGTTGTACTAAATTGATTATATGGTTACTGAATTGATGATATAGTTATACTAAATTGATTATATAGTTACTGAATTGATTCTATAGTTATACTAAATTGATCATATGGTTACTGAATTGATATACAGTAGTTATACTACATTGATTATATGGTTACTGAATTGATTATATAGTTATACTGAATTGATTACATAGTTATACTAAATTGATTATATAGTTACTGAATTGATGATATAGTTATACTAAATTGATTATATAGTTACTGAATTGATGATATAGTTATACTAAATTGATTATATAGCTGCTAAATTGAATTTATAGTTAAAAAATACCAAAGTACTTGTAAAGGCATTTGCTAAGAACAGAATTCTGTAACTAAAAAACTAAACTTCCATTCAACCGAAGAATTGGCAGAGATTTTGCTTCAAAATGGAAGACCATTCCGCACAATATATTGAAAAATAAATCTCCCATTTGCCCGAGGGGGGGCCCTGGTGGTCAGAGGCACTTTGGAGGAAGGAGTTCCTACTTCAACAGGACAGACAACCTTCTGTCATTAAACCTGGTCCTTTCACTTTCTGTCATTCTGTCAAATTCCCTCCTGCCCCCAAAACCACTGAGAAAGTGACCCTCCCACCAAACTTATTTGAATAGTTTGTGGAGGACCAGTTATTGGTTTATCTGAGAAATTGGCAACCCCTCTTCCACCTGCTTTGCTGAGAGAGAGAGAGAGAGAGAGAGAGATTGTCCAGTAGTGAGAGAGAGGGAGAAGGCATGAAATGAGAAGGAACAGAGAGAGAAAGAGAGATTCTTTTTTAAGACTGGTGGTCAATTTTTATCAGCGTAGAGATTCACCTTCATTTCCAGGGGCGTACGAACAATAGACTCTGCCTTCCTAGGTATTGCCAGAATTAGTCTTTGAAATATCCTTATAAATCTCTTAATTTGCTTGAATTCATTCATACTTTGGTACAAATTTTATGAATATACACAATATTAAATTCCTAATTAAATAATTAATTTATTGTAATTTGTAGAGCAAATAATAATAGAAAAAGGATAGTTTTTCTTAGACACTTAGGCGAAGAGGAGACTGGCAATGCTGTCAATATTTGCCAATAGATAGATAGACAGATAGATAGATGGCATTAGCAAAGTTTTTTAAGTTTTGAAAATGTAAACCTGTAGTTTCAATGGCTAATATATATTATGTTTTGGCTTCTTATAAGTTTCCCTTACATTATTGTATTCCTTCATTACTGTGTAATGTAATTTTGTCAAAATGATTTTAAGATCCTGGTTTCAATGGAAGTGATTCATTAGATGAGGAAAGGATTTACTTGTAACTATGTAGTCCTTAGTTTCCCAAATCTATGGTATTGGTTCCAATATTTTTCAGAACTGGTACATTGCTATCTGGGAGACTTCTTATAACTTCAATTGGACATATTTGTACTTCAGTCATCATTGCTTAATTGAACAACAAACCTTTCATTATATTTATATTATGTGCTACTTAAAGCTTCCTAAATTCTGATCACCTTTTGGTATTGGTTCAGATCATGTTGAGGTAAGACATTATCTGGAGAACTACAATAACTTAATTTGCACATATTGTACAATATTTGTACTTATCAATCATTATTGCTTTACTGTTAGAGCAAAAGTTTCGTTATATGCTTCGTAATTCCATTTTTGCCAAATTTTTAAAGGTTAATAAATATTATTGGCAAGTCATATTGAAAACATCATTCATTGATTTCAGATGTGTGTGAATACTGTACACAGCTGCCCAATTAAGTTGATATATATATATATATATATATATATATATATATATATATATATATATATATATATATATATATTTTGTTTGTTCATTCCAGGATGACAATTTGAGACAAATCCTATGACTCCAGAATCCTTGATGGCTGACATGACAGAGAGCTCAGGGCTGAAGTTGGAAGAATTGCAATCAATAATTATGGTGTTCACAAATGGCTGTTGATTCTTCTTCAGGGCTTATTGTTGCAAGGTAAGAAAGACTGCTTTTGTTTTCCAGTTATGAGGACAATGGCAGAAATTGCCCTTATGGGGTCATATTATTATTAGTGAGATGGATGGTGATGGTGTGTTATTTACCCTAAGTATATCCAGTTTTTTTTTGGGGGGGGGGATTTGGGGAGAAGGACACTTTATGCTTCATACTTCAATATTTTGAATTATTCACATGAATTTGAAAGAATTTGTAGACCTTCCTAAACAAATTTGGAGTGTACTAATTTGGAATTATGTTCTGATGAGTTTTTCTTGTGTTAGCTGCTATCAGATGACTTCTGTACCAACAACATATACTGTGTGTGTTGAGCAGTTTTGACTCTGAATCTCTGCAGAGTCGAGGGAGACCCAAGAACCAGCCTACACAGTGTGTGTAGAAAGAAGCACAGCTGGGTAGGTACCATTAGCTGTGAAAAGAGTGGTAGATACTACCACAAGTTACTGGGAAAATAAACAGGTTAAAGCCTTAATGGTTATGTAGGCACACTGTCAGCATCAAATTGAATGTAGCTTAACCCACAGAAGAGTCGATACCAACCTGACCAAACCTAACCCAGGACACGGTGACCTCTCAAGCCTTGGCTGGAACTCGGAACTCATTATTTCTTGCGAAGGAGAAAGGATGGATTAGTGGAGTTATTTGATAAACCTTTCTTTAGGTAACTTTGAAATCGTGTATCTTTAGGTAACTTGGAAATCGTGTACTAGTCATTTTTTGTGCGATCTTGATTTTGTTTCAAATTCAAATATGATGTTGCCTGAGGATATTTCATATTCAGTGATGAAATTCGACAGTGACAGTACTATAAAATAAGACCCAAAGGAGTTGACAGAGAGTGGTTGTGGGAACTTGCAAGCTTTCGGACTTGTGAACATTTCGAGTGACTGAAGAATTAGCCTACAGCTTCAAGTATGGCTACAGGCATAGAAGGGTAGCCATTACGAAGTAGACATTTCGCTATGCAAAGGTTTGCTTGGTATTATTATGTGGTGGCAAATAGTATTTCTAAGATGAAGTGTAGGATCTATTGGTGCCAAATTCTTCAGCCCTGGAATGACTTGAGGAGACATTCTGGGCTCTGGTCTGATGTTGAGACTGATCAAAGTATGACAAGGCAGGACAGCCTTAGTATTCAGTTCATATCATGAAGTAACGTCACAGTCAGGGTAATGAATTTAATCCCATATTCAGGATATTTTTACAAACTAGGCAAATAGAATATTACTTGTACATTATATCTGTACTTAATGAGCAATTTATTGACCAAATATAGTGGTAAGCGATACTTATGAAATTTCAACAAAATTATCAGTGAATTTCACTACTCTGCTCTGGACAGCACAGACTGTCTTTACTGTTGCTAAAAATACATTGAAATTTTTATTTTATTTTCAATACCTGTGAAGTTATTTGAAGCCTTTTGCATACAGTGAAGGAAATCAATTAGCTCTTGGTTTTATTATTATCATCTCAGAAGTTCCCAGTCAGGGAAGTTGCTGATAGAGATGATGTGCTTAATGGGACTTGCAGCAAAATGGTTGTGTAGGCTTCATACCTCCTCACAAAGACCAGTTACTACTACTCAAAATATATCTTTGCTGTAGCTGTACCCCATATGACTGTAGTCAATGAGAATCAGATATATAAAACCTTTGTCAAAATGTTTTCTCAGAAAAATGAAATTGTATTATATAATGACATAATTTTGTGACTAGGGATTGTCGTCAACGTAAATGGAACCGTCTTATAAAAAGCAAAATGTTGTCAACTAGATTTTGGGGTTGTTGCAGTCTAAAAATCAAAATGATTTCAACCATTCTGAAATGACACCTGTAGCTTTCTAAGTAAATAGTTTGAGTTCCTGCTGATATACCTTGAGAATTGTAGCTTCATCCAATTGATCACATCAAGTGTGTCATTGGTAAACCATCATCTTTCACCAATGAGGATATCAGATATTCAAAGTTGAATCATTTTTCAGGATGATTCTCCAATCTAGAAGTGACTTTATGGAACACACACAGCAAGTTTTGGGAGTACGTGTAGCTAAGTGGATCTCCACTCAAGATCTTCAGTTAGGACCACCCTTATCACTATTCATCAGAACTGCCCAATCATCTCGGCCTCACTCGAACCTTTCACAGATGCAAGATGAGCCGATGCAAGATGAGCCCTGGAACTATCAATCTTCAGTCTCAGTAGTTTAATTTAAGGTAAGGGAAAATTTTGCTGAGTATTAGTATTCAATATCCCAAGGTAAGGTCAACCCCAGCCTAGGATGAATGACGCAAATGTGGCTTGAAGGTAAGGCACCTTATCTAGCTTTGGATAGAGAAAGGACCTTAGGATGTGTTGTTAAGGATCCAGGGCATGGTGAATCCTTCCTGAACCAAGCTAGGATTGGATAGTAGATCCTTTGAGAGTTGAATAAGTAGGAAGGATTTATTAGTCAGGGGTGGTGGGTGTTCTGGGGAAGAATAATCTGATCAACATTGGTTGTCCCAATTTAAGTTAGGTTCTGGCAAGATGAACTGTGTAGGCTTCAAGTGAAATGGGTCTCTAACCTATATAAAAACATCAAGTGAAATTGGCCTATAACTTCTATATAAACATGAAGTCACTGGCCTATAACCATTAGTTTCCTTGACTGTAAAGTCTATAGTCATTGTCATAATCTTAGAATGTGTTAAAATATGAGAGAAAGGTGATACAAGTATGATACACAGGTGATGCAAAGTGCCCAGCAATGAGACTGAAAGTAGGCTGCAACACTTTTAGTAGGTTTATACAAAAACTATTTGTGCAAGAAACTTTTTTCCTTTCATCCTGTGTGTTACAGGATACCTGTGATCAGCTAAGTATGAAGGGAATATTTTCATTTAAAGTCATTAAGAAGAAACCTTTCAAAAGAACTGAATGGTTGTTAGTTATTATTACAATATTATACAAATGCACAAAGTTTTCCATAGCTCCAGGTGAACTCAAGAGTGTTAATTAAGAAATCTATAGTTCAGAATAGTTACCATTTACTAATCACAACATTTTCAGCAGGTCAGCATGTGAAGGGATATTATTATTATTTATTATTTTCAGAAACTTGTCCACAGCTGTATTGAATAAAGGCTCAAGAGGCTGATTTCACGAGTTGTGGAGCCTAGGATACTTTCAAGAATAGGAAACTTTGTATACTCGATTGTATATAAGGAAAGGGAGCTAGTTTAAACGGTTGAGAGCCCCAGATAACTAGATTTTTTGCAAGCATTGTACAAAGCGGCAAATAGAGCTAGATTTTCTGCAAGCATTGTACAAAGCGGCAAATAGAGCTAGATTTTTTGCAAACATTGTACAAAGTGGCAAATAGAGCTAGATTTTTTGCAAGCATTGCACAAAGCGGCAAATAGAGTTCGTATAGTTAAGATCATGGAAGCTCTTAGCGTCAGCTAAACATGAGTTGGAGGTCCAGTAAGCTATGAATTTTGAATGATCTTATTAGTACTAATATCGGTAATCAGTTATCATATAGTTCTTCGAGTAAAGGATTTAGATTTTGTTCTGCTTCTTGTAGAATCATTGTGAATGATTCAGTAGATGGATAGTATAGTCAAGATTAGATATTGCTTTTAGTCAAGATTAGAAATTGCTTTCAGTAATGGTCCAAGTAATTATATCTGTACTTTACTGTCTTTTTTTGTATACAAGACCTGATACTCAGAAATTTTTCTGTTTCAGAATAACACAACACCACCAGCAAGATCGGTGAGTTTAGAGTACGTTGATGAGGCCCCAGCATCATCAAGAAAGGACCCCAGAGAGAGGTGTGGAAAGAGGTTACCAATAGCTGTTGAAGAAGCTTAGACGTGGAAGAAAACAATTTTGGACACACCGAACACTCCCCCTATTGTGGAGGAAGAGGACAGGAGAGGTGCCTTCAGACTGTGCACAGAGAGAGAGAGGGAGAGACCTTACGAAAGCACCGTGCATTTTCAGTGCACTGGGAGAGTGGTGCTTTCATCATGCAACTGGTGCACAGACAGGTCAATATTGTTTGTTTTGTCACAGGTCAGTTCATTTAGTTTTGTCTCCTACAGGTCAGTGCATTCAGTTTTGTCACAGGACAGTTAAACAGTAAATTTGTAAGGGACCAATAAAACTCAAATTATATATGAGCAATGCATTTTAAACCTTGTATTACCTCTATCAATCATCTTGACAAGTAAAAAATCTTATGGAAAATTCCTTCTATTTTTTAATCCCTCTTTCTCTCTACAGGTCTGAGTGCTGCATGCTGGGAAAAATTGATACACAGCAGCATTTACACCTGAAGCAAGGTCTACTACACCCCTGGCATGGTAGAATGGAAAACACAAGTATTACTTGTCTGCACTCTGCAAGCTGTTAAGAGGTTGCATCTACAAGTTTGTGTTACCACATGAAGTTTACAAGTAAATAAAAACTATAGATACTCATACATTTTTTTTTTGCAGTAGATCCATCTATACAGTAACTTGAAAGCTTCAAGTATACAAGTTTCTTACTGCAAAGCAGTTTGTACTATGTACAAGACCCCTGTTACAATATAGCTTGTATAATGTGTGTCTATAAATCCTGAAGCTTGTACTTGTAGTTCCTGTAGAGAACATCCCAGGTAAAAAGGGCTGGAATCACTTGTAAAAGGCCACTGAAGAAACAAAGTAGTTAGTTGTTGGCCAGAAATCTTGTAACACAACATCAGTGTTGTTAAGCTGTCCACCACGGTTGGTGGACAGCCATTATGAGGGGCTTCACCAATGCCTTCATCTCCTCTGCCACTTCTCCGGCAACGAGAAACTGAAAGAAAAGGAAAAATATTTTCAAAATGCAGTCTCCGGCAACGAGAAACTGAAAGAAAAGGAAAAATATTTTCAAAATGCAGCACTATAAATAAAGCAAATCATAATACATATTATTCAAACAAAGCAAAACGCATGGGAGTTTTATTCAAGCAAAAATAAATCATTGGCAGTTGATGAAAGCAATCCATGAGTTTTATTCAAGCAATTTGAACTACTGTTAAATTATTGGCAGTTGATGAAATGCTATTTGAAATTTTATACTTGTTGTTGTGATTAACAACTTTTTAAATACATTGAAATTAAATACATTGATGAAACCAGTGACTAAAGACCAAAAAAGCTGTATTTTTATAAATACATTGAAATTAAATACATTGATGAAACCAGTGACTAAAGACCAAAAAAGCTGTATTTTTATATAATATTTACCTGGGCTAGATTTGCATCCTGGCTGCAGCCAAGAAGTTGTCCCTGGATGGTGGTTTATATTATGTGTGAATTATAGTCTGAAGCTTCTGTAGCAGCAGCCAGGCAGGCCAGCTTTAGGACACAGTCCAAATGTCCTAAAAGTAGACAGCAGTAAACAGGAAGTGGTCCACATGTCCTAAAAGTGACATCAGTAGACAGGCCCATTGGAAGAAAGATGTGGACACTATGAAGAAGAAATGGTCCTGTGGTGGTTAGAGAGGGCATCACTTCCTTCCTTCCTTCCTGCCCAGGCCTGATTCTCATGAGATTCATGAGTTCTTGAAGCATCATTGCCATATCTGATCTGCCACCTTAGATATCTTGAGCTTATGTTCTGACCTGAAAAACAAAAGTTATGTTAAATGACAAACAACAAGACACATTGTAATGTTTCTTAGTAAAAGCATCTGAAAATTGTGTACTGTTTCTCTTTAAAATTAAAAATACAAAATTACTGTTTTTTATCTTTGTGTTAAAAAAGGCTTTCTGACCAAAAGGAACGTGGCAGAAGACATCGTAATGTTCCTCGGTAAAAGCATTCCAAAATTACTGTTTATACATTTTGTTGTTCACAGTGCCATACAAGTGATGAACAAAATTGTCCGTGAACCTCTCTAAACACTTTTTTTAGCATTAACACTTCAGGATATGTTTCTTAAGACACAAAACACTCGAAAACCGAGAATAACTAAAATTTGATAATTCCTCGAATTTCAGCGGTCGTCACCCTCCTTAAGGGAATATTTATATAGTAATTCAGTTGTGTATTTTAACTACCGTCTTACCTGTTCCCAAATGGAAAGAGATTTAGCAGTGGCTCAAGTGGGGAGAAATGGAGCTCCGTATGGAGCAGGTGTTCACAGATGTCAAAGCTCCTTCAAATGAATCAATCTGGGTGTCAGCTGCTACATACTGTAGTTCTGTCACTAGAACTGGGTAGTTATTAGAACCTCTAAGGAGGTTTTCATCTTCCTGTGTGAAGAAACAAACCAAGCGATTCACAAGGTTTCAAATAATCCTGCTGCATCGTAAGTGTTTACTATATGAACAGGGGTCAAAAATAGATCCTAAAATTGCACATTTTTTATGGAAATCCACCATATTTATACGTGATCCACTTTGAAAGTTTCCACTGAACTCATTGCTTACATCAGTTACTTTTTTTATACAAAATAAACACAAGACTCACCATTGTTTTTGCAATGGAAATTTCCTCTTGTCTATAACAGAAACGTCTCAAGATGTGGAATGTGTGAACTGAAGAGGTTTGTGCCTCAGAACATTTCACTACGAAGAAGAAGAACCATCTTTCATATCCTCAGCATCACAGTTAGGCCAGAATAAAGCACTGACTAAGCCACATTCTGTAATAAAGAGAAAGCATTTAACTCTCAGAAAATCATACAGCTTAATTAAAGACTTATCCATCTGTCACGCTCGTCAATCTTTTTCGAATTTAACAGCAAAATGGTTCTGAAGTCAAAGAACCTTCCCAGCAAGATTAATGGTCTCAGATTTTAGCAAATTACAACACTTCCCTGGTACAAAAATTACTTCCTACAAAACTGTTGACAACAGATTTACCTTCCTTCATAAAAATGCAAACTTTGTGGTTCCTCCTGAAATTCCTACATTCAGGAATGAGAGACACTTCATGCTCATTTAGGAAGGAGGGCTACAATGTTGAATTGACACCAAGAATACCTCCAGTGCGCTTGTCAACTGCATTACTTCTGCATTGGTTGCTCGACAAATTCTACACCGTGGGAAGACACCACTCCGGAGAAAGGCCTAGTGACAAATGACTTGACTAGTTAACAAATCATTGATAACCTTGAATAAAATATTAATCAGCATTTTATCAACGATTACACAGGTTTATCTTTCACATAATCATTGGAATTAAAAGTTTACTGTCAAAGTTCTACGCCAAAATAAAGGTTAAATGAAAGATAATAGAAGCAATTCACTAACACAGAACTGAAGGCTTCAAACGACTGAATATCCAGTTAACACCAAAGAGCCTTTGTAGTGATGAAGACAATATTCAATATGCATATGCTAACTTAGTGTACTTCAGATTCATATAGTACCATCTCCCCTGTTCCCAAATGGAAAAGATTGATCAATGGCTTGCCTGTGGGAGGGAATGAGGCTTTGTAGCAGGTGTCCACAGATGTTACAGCTGCAGTAAATAAACTTCTGGATCAGAGGCCAGGAAGTGATTGCCCCAGAGCTGTATACTCTCTCTCTCTCTCTCTCTCTCTCTCTCTCTCTCAGTTTCGCTGTTGTTCCTGTGTCACAGATATGAAAAACTAATTAGAATGTTCACAATAATCCTGTACTACTTATTTGCTGATATGAGCTGGGGTTACTAGAAGAAAAAATGCACACTTTAACTGTACTGAAACTAAATCTACTTATCAATGAACAAGTAACTCCACTTTGAAAATGTCCTACTGTACTAATGACTTCTTACACCATTTATTGTTTGTAAGTACCACCCACTTCATTATAGCAGAGAATAAACACAAGACTTATTTTGTCTCTAGAAGGGAAATTTCCTTTTTACACCAGAAGCCTCACAAGATCTCAGCTTCATGAACCGAAAGTGATTTCAGCTTCAATCAATTAAGCAGGAAGGAAGAAAAGCAACTGACATCTTTCAAATCCGCCTCAGCATCACAGTTCCATATGCCATTTTGGAGCAATGGGGAAGAAGCAGCCACATTCCTCTAATAAAAAACAAGATTTTTCTGAAAATCTTGCAGTTGAAGGGAGGGAGGGAGGGAGGGAGGGCACCACTGACCGAGAGGTTTTGACAGAACTTCCACAAAACTGACAAATAAAGATGACAGGTGACGTCAAACAGTTGGAAGTCAAGTCTAACGGACATCATTCTGGTGTTACGGAGCAAAAAGTGCAAAAACTGGATGTGACATCCTTGGTTCCTCAAAGACTCTTCTCCCCCTACAAACATTATTTGTTTAAACAAATCATTTATAACTAACTAACAAGAGCAAAATGCAGATAACATCAAGTGAGGGGAAATATCATCTTACTCATAACACTGACAAAATACACATGAATTTATAACAAGAGAATTATATTAGATTCTCAATCATTTTCAATTAGTAACCAATTTAAGGAGCTGTCACTTAGTAGATAAAACCTTGACTACAATACTACTCAATACTAATTTAAAATGATCAGCCTACGAATTTTAATTGATTCTGCCGCTAAGTAATGGGAAGAGTTCCAACTAATTCTCAAATAGCCTTGCAAATATTTTAAAATGCCATCCTGAAAGGCAGAACATTTTGCTTTTGAAAGAAACCTCCCGTTGAGCAGAAGGGAAAGTAGTACTGTATAATCTCAGTCAGCGTAAGGATAGGCCTATGTTCAACTTTGCTCCCCAAATAACAAATTGAATGGGGTCACTGTATGCTATGTAGAAGAAGCATATGCTTACTTTCTAACAAAATTCTAAAGTCCGGGAACCATTACATGGTTTATATCACTATAGGAAGAATAGTGAAGACTGCCATCTTTCAATTCTACACTAACAGAACTATGCCAGCAACTTCAAATGCTGACCACTATCAATACATAAATGGTTTACCATTAGCTCTCGTAGGCCTGGCAGATGGGTTGGTTTTCAAGATGATATTCATCTCATCTAATATATTGCAAATCCTTAAAATCATCTAAATACTGGGTTAACTGAACGTCAAGATTCTGACAAAATTTCCTAAAGATATTTGTTTCTGATATCTGGCTGACATTGTTGGCTGAAAGTTTGACAGACATTCAAGAATATTTGTTTCTGATATCTGGCTGACATTGTTGGCTGAAAGTTTGACAGACATTCAAGATTCAAGATGTGTCCGATTGTAAGTGTGGGATGAAGGACAAAACTTATTTGTGAAACTGCAACTTCTTAAGAATGCAATAATCAATGAAATATCCTTGACAATCTGACAGGGTATCTCTAAAAAGAATTTAGTTGAGGCAAGCCATTTGCAATATGGAAATGTTTCTTGTTTTAAACTTGGGTCCTGAACCAAACTGGACAGACTGTGTCACAAGAGAACCAAGATTACCACAAGGAGGAGCACATCTGCTGAATCCAATAGCAATGAGAGCAGAGAGGACCCACTGAGTTCAGTTCTCTTTTGGGAACCTCATTTCTGTGCAACATAAAAGTCATTTCAAGTCAATGCATAATTCTGAATG
Source organism: Macrobrachium rosenbergii (assembly GCA_039081455.1). Lineage (NCBI taxonomy): Eukaryota > Metazoa > Arthropoda > Malacostraca > Decapoda > Palaemonidae > Macrobrachium > Macrobrachium rosenbergii. Next base: position 264,809 of record JANJGK010000897.1, on the reverse strand, counting down.
AAAGCTTTCACAATTTAACAAGTTAAACTCCACAGCATAAGAACAAATAAAAATGCTGTGTCACAACCCTGAAGTCACTCAGTTGTGAGTCAGAAGAAAAATTGGAACCTCTTCATGGACTCGACAAACAGTCGCAACATTTGTACTCTCAAACTTCAGAGTACATACCAGCTGCACATAAATAGTACTCTTATTATTCAACATTATTATTAGTATCAATCAATATCATTATGATTCAGACTGGGTCACATTCATTCACATGGAACAACATAAAAGGACCACGAAATTTATCAAACTTGAAGAGAATAATTGTCCATCTCTGGATAAAAATTAAAAGAACAATTTAGATTAAAATCAGAAGCCAAATCATTAACAGATGAATGTATATACAAACGGTAATGATAAATTAATAAAAAAAAAATGGGTATTATGCCTATAACTTTTAACGTAAACGGCACCAAGACCTTTCAGCTCTTCTATGGAAACAAGAACACAGGACGCAGAATTATTATTATTATTATTATTATTATTATTGTTATTATTATTATTATTTAGAAGATAAGCCCCTATTCATATGGAACAAGCATACAAGGGCCACTGACTTGCAATCCCAGAAGCTTCCAAAGAATTCCCAGAAGCTTCCAAAGAATATTAGTGTACATTTGAAAGAAGTTACAACAGATAGTAATAAGAAATACAGAAAGAAGAGATCAGTTCTGAGAAAAGATAATTTAGCAAATTAATAAATAATTGTATAAAGGCGTAATCAAAATAGAAGGAAGGTGAATTGTTGTAGGGTAGCAGTGCACTGCATCTTGGCTGAACTCCTGAGGCTCTACTTGCACAACATCCACTTCCTGAACAGTCCACAACAATTCTCTCATTCCAGGGTCTATGAGGTTCACATGGTAAGAACAGCAAACATACTACCTACATGAAATCTCAGACAGTTTTCAACATCTGAGGTTGTTCCCCACAAAACACCAACATAGAGTTCATGGAAAGTGCCCACACTTGTGTCACAGAGCAACAAACTTATTAAACTTGAAACTACTTCTGATACCTTTTCAGATGTGTAATAAAAAACAAAACTTGCCAATATTATCATCTGCTTTAGTACACTGTAGACAAAAGATACAGAGCCTGTGGAGCGCTGGTGGGTAAAACTGTACCAAGACACTTTGATTAAACTGCTGCCTACGTTTGTGCCTGTAAGGAGTCACTCAATGGACTGTATCCCCTGGGTTATCTCAAGAGGGTTACATTTCTGCTGCCTGGTGACCACAAAGCCCACAGTTTGAAAGCTTCAGGGACTTCTATGTCAGCCCCTGGACCATGGCCCTCCTCTCTTGCGATACAATAACCTGGCCTGAAGGAACCAAAAGTATTCTTCAATATCTATTTCAATTGCCACAGTTTTCATTGCTGTCTTGGTCATCATTCTGTTTAAAAATAAATGTTTACAATAATCATATAAAATTGTGGACCCTTGCTGTATGTATGTTCATGGAGCGTTTACCTCTTGAAGAATATAACACACCCATTAATATGAGTCACCACAAACGCCCAACTGTCAGTTATAAGTCAGCCTATTTATATACTCAGGATTCTAATAGTAACTTCACACTACCACCGCAATTTGTAGTGTCACTCGCACCCAATTTGGAATGCTCCCATTCAGCAGAACATATAGAAAATCTGAAACTGAAATCATTCTCCCAGAAAGAAGAATTAGGTGAAGTTACTAAGACAATCAGATATTCCTACAGCCACACCATCCACTGTGCTGTAGCTTCTGTGTCCAGTTGTGCTCAATTCACTGTTCTTTTCAATAGTGTTCTGCTTCTTGAACAGAGAATCTGTGGCTACATTCACAGCTGCTGGGTCAGCCCTGATATCTGATTTGTTGCCTCATAAAAACACACACACACACACACACACACATACACAAGAGATCTCAAACATTGACTGGGTCAATCTATGTGAGACCATGGTCTTTCACAGTCAGACATTTGGAGTTTTCTTATTAAAGGCTCAACTCTGGAGCACAATTTTTGCTTATCTTCATCCACTCCACACATTAGGACTTGTATATTCACTCTTGTGACAATTCTACTGAACACTTTTTTTCTGAAGGAATTTAATAGTGTGTAAGCTCAGTAGACGACCTCAAAGCCTTTTGCCTGATTCCGAACAAACACCAAATGCAAGTTTTGAATCTCAAACTGCATGTCAAATCAGCCCCGAAGAAATCCTGACTGTGAAGCTGCTATGAAGATGGAAATACGACCTCTGCAGTCGAGTAGAGAGAGACTGCTGAATGCTTGCACAAGGCCTCTACTTCTGCTTTCTGCAGTGGAGACTTGGGCACTTAGGAAGAAAACAGAAGCTACTTTGAAGAGGTGGGAGAACCCAAGATTCATGGCAGGTGCACGAGAGGACCACTTCAAAGATGAAGTGATGGAGGAGATATGGACAGCTGCACAATGGGTGGAAAACGGACTGTGATCTAAAGCATCTTGATGGTCTGGACAAGAGATGAGGAGCAGTTGACTAGAAACAGCATATATTGACAAAGCAGGCCAGGAACCAGCGAGAAGCACAATGCAATCCTGGAGAAAAGCCATAAATGAAGGCCTACACCACATTCTAAATCAGAGAGAACTCAAGGATCAGTTGCTAACGCTAAAGCCAATACCCAGAGACTTGGTGACGCAGAGAGAATGGGACCCAAATGGTTAAGGAATCTCTGGGGGTATAAAGCAATGCAAGAATTCAGATGCAGAAGACAAGGTTTTAGCAGACCCTGACCCCATTTAACACTATCAGTTACTAAGCCTTTGCAAGTCCCATCTATCTTGTGACAGGCAATATTTCACTTCACACAATGTCTGTGAAATTACTAATCAAAATATGACGATGCTCATTCTGGTGTCATTATAAAGCAGATGACTTGTGCTTTGTGGTATGTTAACTTTGAAAACGAAGGGTCAGGGTAACAAGCTAACACTGCCAAAAGTGTCAGCCAGCCAGTCAGTGCATCATGAATAACTCACAGACTGGCTTTTGAACAATGTGTTTGTGTGTCATCAAGCAATCCACAGATTCAACATAGTTTACATTAAATACTACAAAATGCTTGATTTACCCAATTATTTAGGGACATACTGCAACTACTACACTTCTATTATAAGCCTTACCTGCAGCATGCTACAGAAAAAACCACCATCACACTGAAGAACACTTTCGCTCGATAGTTCGTCAGTCACAATACAGGATACCTGTGGACAAACTGAGTATCAGAAGGTTTATACAGTAGATACAATACAGTGCCAATGATTTTTTTGTGCACAAGACACTTACAGATTTAGAGTAATGTTCAACTAACTCAAGTGCTAAACATACACAAAAAAAAATGTCGTTTTGCAATTTCTATGTCCCTGGACATGAACTGCAAGAACAAGTTTTGTACAGATTAGCTTTCAGTCCTGTTCATGTTCTGGGTTCCTCAACATTAAAATGAACTTGAATGTGTCACCTCAATATCTGCTGATTGAATGGAAAGCAGAAAAATAAAAATGGATAGAAAGTTAATCCAAAGCTTTAGCTTTGACAGTTTCCTTATACATACAGTACACTGCTGGAAAAAAGAAGGGTATGGTATGGTGTTGCTGGAGCAATGCCTTGACCATAAACTTCAGGAAGAGAGAGAATCATAGTAGCAATTATGGTGACAAGAGACTGACCCAAAACAAAGCTAGGGTATTCATCACTATTATCATCTGGCAGTTTGACAGGACCACAACTCCCATTGGGTTGGCCCAAAGGATTTGCTTCCTGATCTTGATACAGCATCTGATGTTGGCTGAGGCTTCTGATTATCTGTCAGTCTTTAAGTCTCATTATTCACGTGAATAGGGGACAGGTAATTCAGGTCTAATATATTATGTCGTGTTATAAATTCAATCCTTATTGTTACTTTCATTAAACGGGTTACAGGTGGTGGTGTAGGCGTTATACATTTAAGAAATATAGATAAAGTGTGATGTATTTCTGTTGGGTGTTTGTAAATCCAGGCCTCTCATTCTCTTTGGAATGGGGCAATGGTTGCTGTCGTGATGTCATGAGACGTATGGTAGATGGTAGTTGGAAAAACAAAGGGTGACGGCAGGAGGTCAGGAGTTTGTGACTGTGGTGGTGATGGAAGGTTGTGAGCGCTCTCAGATATGGTTTGTCACTTGGGTTTCTAAGTCTTTCTCTTGTTTATTGGTTTATTGAAGTCTAGTGTGGTATTCCTTTCGCGATACAGAACACCCAAATACAACCATTTATTCAGTCTGCTCTGATGCCACTGATGGTCAACACATTTCTCCTTGCAGACAGAACTGCAAAAGAGCCAAGGAATCAGGAGAAGGACAATTTAGATACAATTAACTGATCTGTGATTAAAAGCAATGTCAATTGTTATTCACAAGCCTGTTACTTTATCTTAAACATGAGGATGCTGAGTTGCTGCACTGCCAACCAGGTGAAAGGATCCTGAGAAAGCCAAGGGAGCTCCCTGGAGGATAGTCAGGAATACGGAAACTCAAAATTCCATTCCAAGGACAAAAGGAGTCAGGAGCTGGACTGCCATTCTTCCAAAACAAGCGATTAACTTCAGAAAGTGTGACAGATGGAAACCTCAGCAGATTGCCCATACAGAAACTTGCCTGTTGTAGCTGCTGGGCTCAAGTAACTGAAGAAGCATCTCTACCCATAGATAATGCAACTCAGAGAATAGCCTGAGAAATGTGAAATGCACAAGTTGAAACCAAACAAGATTTTTTTTACTTATCTAATCAGAACTGAGCATAAATAACAGCTGTAACTCACTGAAATGCAGGATTTTTAACCAAATTTCAGAAAAGAGACCAAACCTAAAGTGGATCTTGCTAGAAAAAAAAATTGTATAAACAAACCAGTCTATTAAAATGGTTGAAGGGAGGCAGGAACTTGAAAAGTGTCTGAGATGACAAAATCAGAAGTTGACCATGAAGTAATCTGGTGGCTGTGAAGTCTGGGGTCATAAAGCCTCCTACTAGCCACCTATGGAAAGAGTTCCAGCTGAAAATCTGCAAAGCCGCTGCTAACCTAATATGACAAAGCAAACACTGACGTAAAAATGCTTACTGTGATGACCATCTACTGTATAACCTCAGAGGAAACTGCACACAGGCCACCTACTGCTGTTCTCCTTTTTGCTTCTAGTGGATTATAGTGTCTAAAACGTCACACGAAGAAGGCCACGGTAATGTAATGGGCTTGTAAAAGGCAAAGCGAATACTAAACAAAGAAACATTTTAGAGAGAAGTTGAAAACATTTGCTGCTGCTTCTCAAAGAAATCATCTTAAAACCAAGGTACAAATACTTGTACATACCTTGACCTATTCTTGAGAGTTAATAACAGTCTTCAAAAAACAATAATCACTGATGCATTACCACTCCTGACCACTCAGATCTCAAAATGTACAGTATAAAATTATGTGAAAAAACCCACAAAAATGGGGTTTGCTATAGTTGAAAAAATTAAACATTAATATGTAAAAAATCAACTACAATTCTTCTGAACAGAGTAATCAATAGTCATGGCCACTATTTCTAATTGCAATTAAGCAATGAAAAATATACTATTGCATTAATTGTATTCCTTTAACTAAAAAAAGAAAAGGCATAACAGAAGTGCCAAAATGTGCAACAAAGTGACGCAAAGGAAAATATACTAAAATAATCATATACTGTTAAAATTATATTACTTACAAATAACTGAAGAAATAAATTATTCCATCACTAAAATATAAGATCAGGCACTGTAATAATTCTGATGTCCATCATTTCAACAAAACCACAAAGTCACCTTGCTAGAACCCCACATGGCTTGCCTGGGGAAGCTTTCTTAAATTATTACAACCTGTGATAGATTATCATTATATGAGGTAGACGACTACAAACTGAGGTATATTATTATGAAATGAGGTAGATTAGACCAATCGCTGGAACAAAACACCTGACTCTCCTGAGGCTGAGTATTTTGACAACATTTCTGGACAGAAGGGCTACAACTCTCGAATTTTCAACTCAACATTATGATTTAACATTCTTAAAAAACATAATTAACTTCACTTTTCTTCAATAGGGAACTAAAGGCCAACAGACAATGCCTACCCTAGCAATGGCAAGGCTACGCAATCTTTGAGAATAATCAAAGATGATCGTACTATGTACGATAAATATCAAAAAAGAAAATTTAAAATCAAACAAGGATTAGTTGAAAAGTAAAAGGCAAACAGCAATGCAATTGAGGTCAAAGGGAGACTGAAGAGAACCTTTAGTACCATCTACTGTACAGTAAGTGATGCACGTTACACATTAACTGGTGGACCCATACAGTACAGTACATGGGTGCTGCAGATAACAAACCACAGTTACTGCTGTCAGCTGAGAACCGGCAAGACAGCACAGGAGCTAATGACCTGAGCAACCTCCTCAAGCATTCTTGGACAAAGGCCAAGGGTCAGAGGAACACAGAAATAGGCGGAGACTTTGAATTCTGGAGAGAATGAGGAGAAGAGGAGGGAGATAAAGAGGCAGGTGGCAAGGAAAAGACGATGCTGTGGTGGACACAGCATCAGAGACAGAGCCTGTTTGGAATAACACAGCAGTAAAGAAAACAGAAATAAGATGTGCAAGGGAAAAAGCATAAGAAGGGGGCAAGGTAGAACAGTAATGGCAATGCTTCAAGATTCTTCTGGGAAGATAAAGAATATGAACTGGAGAATGCTGATATAATAATAAAGGGATCAGTACAGAATGCAACATCTGGAGAGTTTAGGAGAGTCCTGCACATGTCAATGAAGCAGCAAGAGAATTAATCATTATTAAGGAATCAACCGGAATACATGGAAACAAATGCCTATTCACAACTGGCAGACATTACATGCATTTAGAACAAGTTTGAAAGGCCACTAACTATCAGGACAGAATATCCCATGTGGAACAGACGTAATGGAAATAAATAAATACCAATATATACATCAGCAGATGCATATATATACAGTACACGAATGTAACCAAAATTTTGGTCACAGAAAGGAGAGAATGCAAGGTACTTTGAGGCAGCACTACAGAGGAGATGGGACCACAAGAATAAGAAGAAAGATCATGCAAATTATATGTTAAGGTTAAGGTTAAAGCAACTCATGATAACAAGCAAAACACAGAGGAGGACGACTATTGAAACACAGTGTGCTCAAGCGTGAGTGATGGAAGAAATGTTGAAAAATCTGTAAAAATGAATGGCTACACAAGAAGAAACATGCACGAAAAGGGAGTTATATGTTGATATGTCTTGAGAAAGCACTGAACAGAATACCCAGAGAAGCAATTAGACTGGGGCTTACAAAGACAAAGGCCACAAGAAGGACTTACTGAGTAAGTGTTGGAACTTTATCATGGCATTAGAACTTGCGTGAATATAGTGGTAAAAACAGCCAGAGAATTTGAGATAAGCATTGGTGTCCATCACAGATCAGCACAGGGCCCACCACCATTAATCACAGTCACAGAGGAAGTTACAGTGCAATGGTGTTAACACCTGTGTCAGAGAAAGAGGTCTTGTATAATGTTTGAAGAATGGAAGACTGGAAAGGAGGAGAGAGCTGAAGACTGAAAACCAAAGCAAGCAAAACCAAGCTTACGATGACGGGAGAGGAGGCTAAGGGCAAGGCAAGGTCTGAAATTACATGGAAATTCTAACTGAAATGCACTACTGTAGGTATAAGACAATGGAGAAAAGCCTTCAAACACCTAACCTCATGTGAGGAAAACCTGATGTAAGAATGTCAATGAAGATGTGTAAAATGAGTACAATACACACTTGGAAATTATTCTAATGTTACCATTTATAGGAGAGCGAGGCTGGTGATCTTGGAACTGACTTGGAGTACATCCCAGCAGGAGGTAAAGTCTGAGCCCCAGAAATAAACAGTATTAAAAATTCTCTACAGTATATATCCCTCCAGCCCCAGATGCACTGTTCTCTGTCTCTACTCTTCACCAGTTCCCTTTGGTCTCTTCTCAGCCATCTAATTTCTGCAACTGTTACCTCAGACCGTTTGCAATTTGTAGTCAAGACAAATCCCTAGGAGAAAGTCCACTGATTCTAGAAGAGACACTCAATGGTCCTGTTCATGCACTTTTTTTACAATAATGATAATCTGATTTTCTGCAAAGCTTCGAAGCTTTCAGAGAACGGTACGTTTGTGTAGACAACGACGAGATATGGTATGTCTCTTTGCTTCTCTATTATTTCCACATTAAGATCCAAGGCCACTGATGATGAGACATCGTATAACCTGTAATGAAGAAAATGACAATTATATCATGTTCTGACTCCCACCTTCTGTTTCCTGTTTAGTACAACTGTATTTGAATATGAACCCCATATGGCCAGGGCTCTCCCTGCATATAAAATGGTACAAAGACATCACCAACACCAGATGAGAAAAGGTCTGAAATACCTCCTTTCATAGAATACACAGTCCTCTTGTTATATCTCTGTTTAATGCTCAAAACAGCAGTTATTTGCTTCAAGGGAAGTGAGACCCATGTGAGTGATTATACTGTACCCATTCTTAGGTTGGTTTGAGGGCCCAGTGTTTCCTAGTACTGTACTGTAAAGTTGCTTTTTCTTCCTAAAAGGAAACATCCATGAATGACATCACATTTCTCACAGTTACAAGACAATGCACGGACACTTTACCACACTGCTTCATCTTAGTTTTATACAAAGCCTTGTGCTATTTTCAATTACTGTACAGATAAATTGTACAGTTTAGGTGAGGTCTATGGCCCAAAAAATTCAGTGCCTCTCATATAACAATAAAGAAGAATTTCCTTCTTGTTGGCACTGACAGAGAAACCCACAGGATATAAGGAACAGTTATATGAAAGGAAATGCTTCAAGGTGTAGTATATCACCAAATTGTTGGTCATGTCTGAAGTTGCTGTCATTTCTCAAATTCTCTGAATTCTCTTAAGGGTAACTTCGAATTCTCTTTAAGGGTAACTTCAATGCTACACTGCATTATCTGATTGTCTCGTATGCAGTAGTTAGTTACCCAAGTCCCTCACTCACATTATACAAATTTTGAGGTACTGGTATCTGCAGCTTCTGCTCAGAACCAAAACTGGGCTCTGATTACAGTCTAAACTACCATTTCAGCAATTAGTTTCTCCATGTTATACTCAGAAAACGTAAATTCATTATATAGAAAGCATGATCAGTGATCATTTTAGATCTGACAGGGGCATTTTCTACAAAGCCACCAGAAGGTACTACAGTATACATATTAAACAATTCTAAGCATCAAGAGTTTACTTCAACTCTTCTGCACAATAAAAAAAAAAATACACACTACTTAAATCTGCCCACCGAAAGTAGGTTATATACAGAAAAATGGCTAAGCAATGGTCTGTGAGGAGCAAAACCTCTCTCTGCTTCTGGGGTCACCTATTCCATACTTCAAGTATTTCCTCTACCCATCAAACATGTACCAATCAGAGAGGATGTGATGACAGTGCACTCATGACATACAAGTAATTTTTCAATTCCAATGAGCCTCTCTAAGACACCTTACAAATAGAGCACCTGGGCATAAAATGACAGAAACTTCAATTTATGGCTGTGGAAGGCTATATCGTAATACACATACTACACCAAACTCCCAAGGTTTGAGAACATGGTTGCACAGTGACCAACCAACATGGGGGCACTAAATGCAAAAGCTGAATGAACGCGGCCATCACAAAAAACAGCAAAGATAATTGAACCCAAAATGCACCAAACAAGGGTGCTGACCACTCTTAACAACCCATGACACAAGTTCCTAACATATACAATGAAAATTCAGTGCCTTCCACAGAGCAATAAAGATACACTATAACAAAGATATGAACAACAGTTGTACAGCATAATGTGGTTTATTCTCAAGGCCAATAAACTTGGCCCTTATAAATATTATAAAAGTAACAAGGTTTGAAAACATCATCCAGCAAAGCCCCTGGTATGAGAGGTCTAGACTTGCAATGCTAACAACTACTCTCTTCTATGGGTCACTTCTGGAATTCTGAATGAGCAAGAATACACAGCCTGCATCACCCTACACACCTTAGATATAACTAAAGTTACTCCTTCTTATTTGCAAAAGTTAGGAGCACCTTCCTTTTTGAATCTGAAAAATCACCAATAATTTAAGGTCCCCAAAGACTGGGGCATTCATCCAGCCTGTGCAGGCTAGCTTAGGCTACTAGGCTACCAGCAACTAGTGGTTTGGCGCAGGAAACCTGAACTCAGATCAACTTGGCTTAAGTAACAAAAGTTATCATTCACTAATATATGAGGTCACAATACACTACAGAAGTCTCTTGAAACATGGTCAAAACCGCGAGACACAAACCCTTTAGTACCACCATCGACCACAAACACAGATTAGTTTCTCATGTCAGAGGTGGGGTCTTGGCAATGGCTCTCACTTCCAATATTCATACAAACTCTTACAAACACTTGTCTTGTGCCATTTTGTTATTTACAGTATTATGAATAGATATACAGTACACAGTTCATTCTGGGAGAAAGGTTGCTGTGTCTTTGAAATTTTATGAAATATGAGACTGGTACCGTGTCAAAAATCAATGCTAACACACACACACACAGCTGGGCTTACACCAGTTATTTACATCACAATTATGTATCTTCATGCAGCTTACGACATACTTTTCATTATGACAGTACAGGAGGAGTTATAACTACAAATTTCAACACTATAAAAGCTCCATCAGAGGTGAACACTATAACCCAGACAAAAGAAAGAAAAAGAAAAAAGAAGCAGAGACAGATGCTCCGCAGTCGACTGAGTAAATGCCAGCAGCCCAAACAACAAGTTTTGAACAATGTAATCGAGGTGTCTGGTCTCTAAGTGTGATAAGTCAACTATCATGTACTATTCCACAAATATAACAATATTGCTGTTACAGATCTTTAATAGGATTAATATTACAATACCAATAATATACAGTGTACACAAGAAAGAGATTGCAGAAGTAAAGCAAGAAAGAAATGCTTATAAAATAGTGTTTTGAACTATCAAAATAGGCAATTATAAGCATTTTTAGAGAGGTTTTAAGTACTCACGGATTTGGCCTATTCGCAGGGAGGGGGCTAGTGGTCCCACAAATACCGGGGGTCAACTGTACTGTGTTTTTGCCTGCTGATTTGATCTGATTTATGAATCTTTGATCTGATGACCTGGCATTGAAACCATCAAGTTCTCCAGTACCTTGTCTTTTTCACTGCCAATTTTGTTTATTATAAATAAAACTGCCAATTTCATTTATTATACATAAAACATTTCTCATATGCAAAGGTTGATGAAGACAGCTTGCAAAATGTATAGTATTGCTTTTTGTGAAACAGCCGACCAGACTGTACCTGATGTCTGAGACACAGTATGGAATCCCCATGATACAATTAAACTTGGCTCAACCTAAAGTTCTACTAGCCATTTTGTCACTTCAACTCCATGCGCCAATTTATCTGGGAATGAATAATGGTCCCAAATCTTCAACATAATAGTCCATGGTCAGTAGTGTATCCAGTTTGGCTTTTGAAAAATGATATTTTTATGATAAAATAAAGTTTTGTACATACTTACCCGGCAGATATATACTTAGCTATAGTCTCCGACGTTCCCGACAGAATTTCAAAACTCGCGGCACACGCACAGGTAGGTCAGGTGATCTACCATACCCGCCGCTGGGTGGCGGGAATAGGAACCATTCCCGTTTTCTAATCAGATTTTCTCTTCCACCTGTCTCCTGAGGGGAGGCTGGGCGGGCCATTAATCGTATATATCTGCCGGGTAAGTATGTACAAAACTTTATTTTATCATAAAAATATCATTTTTGTACATGCAACTTACCCGTCAGATATATACTTAGCTGATTGGCACCCTTGGAGGAGGGCAAGAGACAGCAAATAACTAAAAAACGGGAAACAACATATGTTGTAGGACAAACAAAAAACCATGGTTCTTACCTGATTGGGCAGAAGACTTCATGGATACTGTCTATGAGTCTGCTTGCCTCAGGAGCTTCAGCGAGGATGTGACCTATGACTGACAGCCCTTCTGGATCGTGCCAATGGGGGATGACCCACTAACATGGCAGAGCCTATAGCGGATCGTGTCAAAGGGGGCTGACCCACTTACATGACCGAGACTACACCTGAATCGTATCAATGGGGGCTATCCCTCTTATATGACAGAGCTAGGTGTCCATAAAAGATACAAGGAACATGACAACCAATCCCGACCACCTGACCAATCCTAACCTTGTTAGTGATAAGAATTGAAAGGGGGAGCATAACTCCACCACCCTCTTCCAACCAACCATAAAAACACACATCACCAAGCCTTAAAAACAACTGAATTAACTAAACTAAATAGGATTGGATTCAGCTCCCTGTCCCAGCACCGAATCCGCAGATACGTATGCTCCTAGAGAGAAGCACTTATCATACGTTACTCTAATATCTCGTAAGTAATGAGATGCGAACGTTGAGTTACACCTCCAATAAGTTGCCTCTATAATAGACTGGAGAGACAACGTCTTGTGAAAAGCCAAGGATGTAGCAATGGCTCTCACTTCGTGTGCTTTCACTCTCAGGAGCTTGAAGTGCTCATCCTCACACGAGATATGCGCTTCCCTGATGACGTCCTTAATAAAAAAGGAAAGCGCATTCTTTGAGATCGCTCGTGAAGGATCCCTGACAGAGCACCAAAGACTTTCGACCGATCCTCCCAGTAATTTCTTCCTTTCTATGTAGAATTTAAGGCTCCTGACAGGGCATAGAGTCCTCTCCAACTCATGTCCCGTCATTGAAGAAAGACCTTTTAATTCAAAGGTTCTTGGCCACGGTTTAGAAGGATTTTCATTCTTCGCCAAGAAGAATGGTTTAAAGGAGCATATAGCCGAACCTTCCTTAAAACCAACTTTACCGTCTAAGGCTTGTATTTCACTTATTCTCTTAGCTGAGGCGAGGGCAAAGAGAAAAAGTGACTTCCTGGTGAGATCCCTGAAGGAAGCTTGATGAGGAGGTTCGAATTTCTTAGACATTAAGAATTTCAAGACTATGTCTAGATTCCAACTGGGAGGTTTCGAAGTCATGAATTTCGACGTTTCAAAAGACCTTATAAGATCATGAAGGTCTTTATTTTCAGAGATATTCAGATCTCTGTGTCTGAAAACTGATAATAACATACTCCTGTAACCTTTAATTGTAGATACAGCGAGGTTGCATTGTTCCCTCAGGAAGATAAGGAAATCAGCAATGTTTGTCACAGAGGTACTGGAAGAGGATATCTTATAGGTCCTGCACCATCTTCTAAAGACCTCCCACTTCGACTGGTAGACGCGAAGGGTTGAGGATCTCCTGGCTCTTGCAATAGCCTTCGCAGCTTTGTGCGAAAAACCTTTCGCTCTGACCAGACCTTCGATAGTCTGAAGGCAGTTAGACTGAGAGCGGGGAGATTCTTGTGGAATCTGTTGAAGTGGGGCTGTTTGAGAAGATCGTTCCTGTGTGGAAGCGATCTGGGAAAATCTACTATCCATTCCAGTACCTCTGTGAACCAATCTTGAGCTGGCCAAAACGGAGCTACCAGGGTCAGTCTCGCGCCTTCCGACGACGCAAACTTCCTTACCACTTCTCCCAAGATCTTGAATGGGGGAAAAGCATACCCGTCTAATCCTGTCCATTCTAGGAGAAGACCGTCTATTGCAACTGCTCTCGGGTCCGATATCGGAGAGCAGTAGTTTTCCAGTCTTGCATTCCAGTGGGTTGCAAATAGGTCGATATTCGGCCTTCCCCACAGGTTCCACAGCTTTCCGCAGACTTCTGAATGGAGAGTCCACTCTGTGGGAAGGCCCTGATCCTTCCTGCTGAGAAGGTCGGCCCTCACATTCCTTTCTCCCTGTACAAATCTGGTGAGGAGTCTGATCTTCCTCTCCTTTGCCCATAACAGCAACGTTTTTGCTGTTTCGTAAAGGGAGAAGGAGTGTGTTCCTCCCTGTTTTCTTATATAAGCCAGGGCAGTAGTGTTGTCTGAGTTCACTTGGACTACTTGTCCTGATACTAGGAACTCGAACTTGATGAGAGCCAAATGTACCGCTGTCAGCTCTTTCTTGTTGATGTGCCAGTTCACCTGGTCTCCTTCCCAGGTGCCTGACACTTCTCTCGACCCTAGTGTTGCCCCCCATCCCGACTCCGAGGCGTCTGAGAACAACACTAGGGTAGGGCTCGGTAACTGAAGAGACAGTCCTTTGCTTAATTTTCGAGGGTCTAACCACCAGCTGAGATCCTCTTTTACCTTGTCCGAAATTAGGAACGAAGTTGCTAAGTCCTGAGACTTCTGGTCCCATCTCTCCTTTAGGTAGAACTGAAGCGGTCTCAGATGAAGTCTTCCCAAGGAGACGAACTATTCCAGCGAGGAAATGGTCCCCAGCAGACTCATCCATTCCCTCGCCGAACAATGCTCTCTCCTTAGAAAGACTGTCACCTTTTCTATGCAGCGATCTATTCTCTCCTGGGATGGAAAGGCTAGAAAATCCCGAGAATCCATCAGAATCCCCAGGTAAACAATGCTCTGCTGCAGAACAACCTGGGATTTCTGTAGATTTACTAATAGTCCAAGGGACTGTGTCAGTTTTAGGGTGATCGACAAGTACTCCATACAACTTTCCTTCGATTGAGCTCGGATCAGCCAATCGCCGAGATACATTGATATCCTCACTCCCTCTAAGTGTAGCCAGCATGCCACATTCCTTAAAATGCCCGTGAACACTTGTGGGGCCGTCGAAAGTCCAAAGCACAGGGACCTGAACTGAAAAACTTTTCCCTGAATCACGAACCTCAGGAATTTTCTTGACGAGGGATGAATGGGAATGTGGAAGTAAGCGTCCTGAAGGTCCAGGGAGACCATCCAATCCCCTGGACGAAGAGCTGAAAGAACCGAAGAGGTAGTTTCCATCTTGAACTTCGTCTTGATCACGAAGAAATTCAGGGCGCTTACATCCAGAACCGGTCTCCAACCCCCTGAGGATTTTGGAACCAGAAAAAGCCGATTGTAAAACCCCGGGGAATGGAGGTCTTGAACCGGTTCTATGGCTTCCTTTTCTAGCATTTGCTCCACTGCTAGAAGAAGAGCCTGGTTCTTGACGGGATCCCTGTAGCTGGCGGATAACTCCCTGGGAGTTGATGTTAAGGGAGGACTTTCCCTGAAGGGGATAAGGTAGCCTCTTCTTAGAATGGAGAGGGACCAGTCGTCTGCCCCTCTCTGTGCCCAGACTTCGGCGAATTGTAACAGTCTGGCACCCACTGTCGTCTGGAGTACTCGTTCCTCACTTAGTCCTTTTGATCGGACGAGAGGAAGACCTTCCTCTTCTCTCGGGTCTTTTGCTTCTGAAGGAGGATCTAGACGAAGGAACACCTCGAAAGGGCTCCTGAAAGGGAGCCTTCTCCTTCTTGGCGAAAGGGACATCAGGTCTGATCCTCTTCGATGACTGGGCCAAAAGATCCTGTGTCGCCTTTTCTGATAAAGAGCGAGAAATCTCCTTCACCAAATTTTGAGGAAAAAGGTGGGGAGAAAGAGGAGCAAACAGAAGAGAGGATCTCTGAAGAGGAGACACGGACTTTGTGAGGAAAGAGCTGAATACTGACCTCTTCTTGAGTATACCAGCTCCGAATAAGGCAGCGACTTCCGCGGAACCGTCCCTCACGGCTTTGTCCAAACAAGACAAAACACTCACAAAGTCATCCATACACAGGAATTCGGGGTCCCGAGTCCTGTTGGCCAAAGCTCCAAGAGACCAATCCATAAAGTTGAAAACTTCCACAACTCTAAAAAGACCCTTGAGGAGATGGTCCATTTCGCTCATTCCCCAAGTCGCCTTCGCTGATGAAAGAGAAAGTCTCCTGGAGGAGTCTACCAGATTAGAAAAATCTGCATCTGCTGATGTGGGGAGCCCCAACCCCATAGGCTCCTTGGTCTCATACCACATTCCTGACTTTCCCAAAAGTTTCAAAGGGGAGAAAGAGAAAACCGTCTTGCTTGCATCCTTCTTAGATTGCATCCATTCTCCGACTCCTTTAAAGGCTTTCCTCATCGAGATCGTAGGGCACATCTTGACGAACGAAGAGGGTCTTGCTGACTTGGTGCTGTCCCACAAAGATCCCGGAGAAGGAGGGGCAGCATGACAAAGAGAATCTCCAAACTCCTGAATCAGAACCGAAGCCAACCGTTTGTAATCTGAAACTCCAGCGTCCTTAGGAGATTCCTCCTCTGATACTTCCTCCAATGCAGCAGGCGGAGAGGAAGGCTTAAAAGAAGAAGAGCGCCTATCAGGAGAAGCGAGCCTGGATGGAGAAGCACTCCTGTCCAACAAAGAGCGCCTGCCAGGAGAATGGCGCCTGACACCGGACGGGCGCCTGACAGGAGAGGGGGTCCTGTCCACTGATGAGAGCCTTCCAGGAGAGGAGGCCCTAAAGCGAGGACGCTTGGCAGGAGAGCGGTGTCTGCTGGAAGGAGGGAGCTTGGAAGACGACGAGCGCCTGTCTAAAGGAGAAGTACTGCGAGGCGAAGTGCGCCTGGAAGGAGAGGCGCTTCCCTCCGATGATGAGCGCCTGGAAGAAGTGTGCCTGCTGGGAGACGGGCGCCTGCTCGGCGAAGAGCGTCTACGAGACGAAGAAAACTTGCTAGTAGAAGGAAGCTTGGCAGGAGAAGAGCGACGAGTTGAAGAAGAGAGCTTCCTGGAACTCTTAATAGGAAGAAAGTCATCCTTCCTACGAGATGCGGTATCCTTTGCAAGAGATCCAACAAGTGCCGATAACTGCTCCTGGAGGCCGATCAAAATCTTCTTCGTCGAATCCTTAACTCCTGCTGGAGAGGAGGAGGGGGATCTACGAGCTCTCTTCCTGACTATAGGAGAATCCTCCGGGAAGCGCTCAGGGCTCGAGTCCAAAAGCTCTACTCTAGGAGCTTTCCAGGATCTCTTCAGAGGGCGCGACTCCTCAGCCGAACTCCAACCGCGCCTCGGAGAAGACGCGTCAGACGACGAGAAACACTTCTTCAGGATGCCTTTTCTATGGCGATCCAAGGCAGCCTGGGACGCAACTACAGGATCTGCCGAAGGGACGCCTGATCGTTGGGGATGCTCTACATCCTCCCTGCAGCTTTCGACATTCCTCCTCCACTGGTCCTGGGAGTTTGGAAGAGGTCTAGGCCTAGGAGCAATGCGGAGCCGATCAGACGCCCCCTCCACTGCACTGGGGACACTGCACATATCACTATCACTCTTACCTTCCTTCATCGCACGCAGTTGCGATTTCATCCGAAGAAGTTCCGCTTTCATCGCAGCCATTTCAGAGGACGAATCCACAGGTTCGATGAAGGGAGAAGGGGCTGAAACCAAAGGATTAGGAGAGTCTACTGTGTTAATCTCTACTTCGTGCTCAGCAGAGCGAGACCTACTCGAGCTTCTGGAGGAAGCCTTCCTAACTCTATCCTTTTCGAGCTTCTTCAAATAAGAAGTCAAAACCTTCCATTCTTGATCAGACAACTTCTCACACTCCTTGCACCTATTGTCCGAAGAACAATCATTCCCCCTACACCTCATACATACAGTGTGAGGGTCTACCGAAGCTTTCGGCAACCTCACCTTACACTCTTGCCTAGCACACACACACGGAACACAGGCGAAACATTAACACCAGACATCTTAATGAACAATCCAAAAAGCAAATCCAAAAAACAGTCCACAATAGCGTATGCCAAACCAAAGATCCAATACGTCACCAAAATCAGGCCAAAACAGATCCTCAGCAAGCGAGAAACGAAAATCAAAGCAGGAGGAACCAACAACAGATGTTGCCGGAACCAGAAACAGAGAAAATCTGATTAGAAAACGGGAATGGTTCCTATTCCCGCCACCCAGCGGCGGGTATGGTAGATCACCTGACCTACCTGTGCGTGTGCCGCGAGTTTTGAAATTCTGTCGGGAACGTCGGAGACTATAGCTAAGTATATATCTGACGGGTAAGTTGCATGTACAAAATTACTATTGTATCCATAACTATATTCTTAAACACACATCACATGTAAAACACACAGTAATTAACTGTTCAAGAAGTTGGAAAGCCAGGTTTCAAAAGGAGGAAGAGATAAATGGTGTAAAATAAAAGGCATAGGCCTAATGCAATGCATCTCTGAAGACCTGTAAGTGACCTTCTTATTACATCAGTGTGATATAGAAACGACTGATGTATTATGCAACCTTAAAATTAGAGACATTATACAACCATAAAATTAGAGATATTATACAACCATAAAATTAGACATTATGCAACCATAAAACTTGAGACATTTTCAACCTTGAAATTCTTCTGAATAAGGAAAAAGAAACTGGAAGATGTTTCATTCTGCAGAGTGAAACAGACAGAATGTAACCTTGGTGAGAGAGAGAGAGAGAGACCAAGAAACATGGGGGAAAAGCCCCACGGAAGGATCTTGAGGGGTATAAGAGGCAATATGCTGTAAGGTGATGAAGAGGTACTAGAATTACATTACAGTTAAATTACTACAAAGTACATTCACAGTACTCTAACCATTACATCAGATTTACAGGAATGAGAAAATGCACTGAAGGCAGATTTCCTACTCAAACTTTCACACTAAAGGATAGAGGTATGCAGTGTAATGTTGAATTTTCATTAACTGCTTGAGCATTCTATAACAATTTTCAAGGCGACAGAAAATGAATAACAATTTCAATCACAATTATCAGTTTGGCTCCGTGCCACAGAGACCAACAGAAGAAGCACCAACAGGAAAAGTTCCATTCAACGAGAAGGGATCAATTACACCAACATCTGTAGATCTTGACAGGGTATTTGACAATATGGAGACAAAAAAATGGAAGGGGGTGTACTGGGAGAACTAATTAAGCTTTACATGTTGCTCTGCCTTAGCATACGATCTATAATGAAGATAGTGGTTGTGTGTCAAAGGATTTGAGTTTAATACTCATGTCCATTAAGGACCAGCTCTGAGCTTCTGCTGTTTATCACAGCATTAGCAAGAGAAGGCTACAAAAGATGCAGATGAACAATGTACAGAGTAACCTGCACTTTGTCTGTGCTAATAAATTCATATGCTACCTTATGCTTGCTTACCCCAAAACTTGACCTAACTCGTGTGTGTGAATGTTTTAACAAATACAAGAAGACTTTCTTCATGTATACAGCAATATGAAAGTCACTTTTAGGCTGCCAACAATCTAAGGGGTTCAAACCTTGCCATTTTGACCTCAGACCCAATTCCACCACTTGAATATTTCCAGAAGTTACTAACAGTAAATCCACATGGCTCCTCCTCATCTAACCTGTGCTTTACACTTTTCTAACATTCAATTGATGAGATGCATCTACAAAGGAGCAGAGGGAATGAAGCAGCTATACTTTTTCTGCCTGACTTTCGAGTGGTGTAATGTGGTTGAGTGATCAGGATTTTCTATACAGCAAGAAACTTGACTGTGCAAAAGACAGAATGTGGGGTTGTTCAGACTGAAAATAACATGTGTGTTCCATCATGTGCATACGGAATCTACACACGAGTACCTTATATCATAAGGTGATTTAATATGGTTAAAAAACAAGTGTCCTTTAGAAGGGTAAATTCTTGTTTGTTGAAAGTAACGCACTTACATACAGGAAAACTTATACGGTATCTAACGCTGAACTCCCCGACTGGCTTTGCTTTCTAGGCCAAGATTACTCCACTGAGGAAAACCAGAACTTTCATTCATTTTAATCACCAACTACTACTCTTAACTACATACACACAATAATGATACTAAGGATGATTCCCCTAACTTCTGATTTTGGAAATGAGGACACCCAACAACATCCAGTAGTTACAACCATCACTGAGGTCAAAACCAATCGTGGGAACTTCATGAAAGAATCCAGTGACTTTTGCACTGCACCAGAAACTGATACAAACAAGACCAAATGCATCAAGGTCAATGCAGAAGCAAAACTTTCAATCAGGGTACTACAGACTCAGCCTGCTCCTGACAGCACAGGCCCTCCAATACTGTGCTTAACGATATTTAAAAACTTGAGGTGTGGGACGTTGCGTGCCCAGTGCTAATGGTAAGCTTCGTTGTATTATTTACAATATCCCTAGCCAATGTTCTCTGAAGTTCATGACAAGGAATCTGAACCTAGTCCACAGTTGCTCATTGTTTCCAAATAAAAAAATAACCCAAGATTTAAAAGGGAGATTAACTGTACCCTTCTGAGTAATCTACACTAAGCCAGAGAACAAGGTTGGAAACAAAAAGGGGGGGAGGGGGGGGTTCTAATCAGAAAAGTAATGTCCTCCTCCACCTATGCATCCCTATCCCACTTGCTGACCTAGCCTTGCGATATATTTTGCATACAATATGCAAATATACATTTACAGTACAACGATATACTTCAAAATAAGAAATGATATACCTCAAATTAGTGAATAGGCTAGGATAGCTTAGGACCCACTCCAAATTGTTGCTCTACTCTATGCAGACTTTAGAAGGAACTTTCACTTCGTGTTGCCTTCACAGAGGAAATGCACATTTCAAGGCATAATTCACGAGGTGCTGTATTAATGCATTTCTGAAACCAACCGACATACTGATGATGAATTTACACAGCATGTTTTGTTAAACACTGTCAGTTTTGTGCAACGGGGAAATATCAAACCTCACAGTATGGCATCTAGGCTGAGTTGACATACAGGGACCAACTCTACTAAGGAGCCTCCTCCTCCACCATTACTGAAGGTGAACTAAATTGCATCCTGTGACACTAGGGAAGTGGACAATGTGGCCTTGATAAACATTCTCTCTTCCCTTTCTGTGGCAGCAATCTCATTCTTTGCCAATTTTGGGATCAATCAGTACGAAAAATGAAGGCGAAACACAAAACGATGACAGTGAGGAGTGTGTGTTTGACGATAATGCCATCTAAATTGTGACTGGCATCTAACAAAAGCAATTTTGTAGAAATCGAAGAATGCACAGGAAGATCCCAGATACTGAGAAATGGATCAGCAGCAACACATGGGACAGCAACTCAGATGATACTGTACCAAACAGTACAAGGAAAAAGGGATTGTATTACACTCTCATAATTACTTTCAACACAAAACATACAGTTGGCTAAAGAGTGTAACAAGATATTTATGCATGCTCTAGTTTGGTCAGAAAGGAATTTTAATGTAGACTGCTGACAAAAACTGCCACTGAACAGCTCCCAAAAAGCCAAGAAGAAACCCATCTGGACCTACTCAAACTGTCAACCTTGAATGGATCTCACACACACACCATAGGACTGGAATGACTTATGGTTCCGTTTAAGGTGTATCTGCAAGTACCATGAACCTACAGTAGGACAGACTAGAATATAGGATTTAGGCCGAGGTCATTCAGCACTGAAACGGAAACGAACAGTAAAAAGGTGCAAAGGTGTAACAGAAGGAAAACCTCACATTTGCACTATGAATCAACTGCTAGGAGATAGTTGGGGAAAGTAAGATGGAAGAAACAGAATATGAAAGGAGGTACAGTCAAAGAAATGAAAGGGGGTTGCAGTTATTGCAGCTCAGGCCCAAAGGGATGATGTGAAGAAATTAATTAGAGTCATGCCTGCAGTGTACTGCATGAGGTGCACTGATGGCACTATCTACTACGGAGAAGAACCTAGAGTAAGCAGATAAATGAAAAACCACCTCAACCCCTCTGCTTCCAATGTGAAGGGAGACAAAATGCCAGTTAGTATTTGAGCTGCTGGTCTCATACCAACTCAACTTATTCCCTTCATTCCACAAACAAACTCATGGAGGCTATGAACTATAAACTAGCTGAGTGCATTGAAGGAATATACCAGACTTGGACCATCTGTGGACTTGAGATGGAATATACAAGTAGGGAAACAAGGAGATGGGAACATTTATCAAGATGGCGTTGTCCCTCATTCAACTTGATGGACATTGACCAATCCAGATTGAAGACATCCCACACCCCTTCCAAAGTATACCAGTGACATTGTTACCCAGACAAAACTTATAAAGCATCAAAGAGGTAACCTCAGTCTGTGTGACAGTACTGTCAACTGCTCAGAAGACATTAATGATAAAGGATCCGCTGACACACTCCATACAGGCAAGTCACTGAAAGTCATATGCCACAGGTAGATGGGCGCAGCACTTTGGATCTAATATGCCTGTGGATCAACAGGGGCCAAGACTGCAGCACTACTTTATTCCTACTTGGAGAATCTCTTGGTTTGACAAATTGTACAGACCAAGGCTATACAAAAGCTACTTAGTGCAGCCACCAGTGTTAGGAAGGAGTCTAAGAAAAGATGTTGACTATTGCACAGATTGTGGATACGTGCAGGAGGCTTAAGGTTACTCAAAAGCTCCTAATATTAATGGCTTGTGGTCAAGCTAAGAGTTTATGGATTAAGGCAAAGAGAGATATCTTCAGTGAGAGCATTATGGAACAAAACACAAACATTCCCTTTTATGCCTTGAAGTAAACTTGCCTCTTCCACCTCTTTGACACAGATGACAGCAAAACAATATGAAACACCAACAATACTCACAGAAAACTTCTATAAGAAACCAAGGAATAATAAACCAGTCAAGTTCTCCATCAGGATGGTAAATGGAGGCTCAACCACCCAGGAAGATATCTTGGGAATAAATCTGGCTTTAACAGCAATCAAACAAACATCCAGTTACCAGTCTCAGACAGTACAGTACAAATCCCTCTAGACACCAACCCACCCAGAATGTGGTATATATATATGTGCACTTGCAAGAAAAATGAAGTTGCTTCAGGTGACTGGCAGTCTACAGCTTCAAGACAGACGAGACAATTTTACCTGGGTCTCTTTCTATAGCGTACAGTACAGTACTGGGATCAAGGCGATGAGAATGAAAACACTCCAGGTCAAGAAGGAGCAATAAGAGCAGAGTCACAGAAAGAGCAAAAAGAGCTCAGTTAAGAAAGTGCAACAAGAGCTGGAGTCCGTAGGGGATTCAATCCCTGAGAAATAAAAATTCATCACCAAAACAACACAAACCACTGAGGCCCACTATCAACTCACTGGAGAACAAGCAGAAGACAGCAGACTTCAGAGCTTTATCAAAATGCATCAAGCACCAAATCTATCACTGAATGCATAAGTGTTCAATATTTCAGTCATGAAGTTGAATGTCATAGACTCCATTACCACCTCTGTTGTGTCCCTGAAGCAACTGTGGTACTTTTCACCAGACTACCCTTTAAGATTGACAGCTTCAGAACACTTCCTACTCCTGGCCATTTTACTCCCACTAACAGCTATCTGAAAGGTTTAAAACCAATGAGAAGGTGAGAGAGCAAAACTCCTTACATTGCAGCACTGAACCTTACATCATCACAGCCTAGACAAAAGAGGTAACTAGTATTCAGGGCAGTGGAAGGGTCCACAAAGTACTGAAATGCACAGTCATTAATTTGGCACTTTGTGCCTGGTCAGGCAGGAAAAAGGTTGACTGACAATCCACTGAGAAAGCTACATATGACGATTATAAAGATGAACCCTAATGTTGTTACAGAATCAGAGGCTGCAAACATATGAAAGGAGATAAAATGACTAAAATATCAAATACCGAAACAAAGACAGTGACCAGAAAGTAAGCAAAGGAAGAGACACAATCAGGAAAACTATGGGAGGTTGTGGGACAAGTGCAGGACGAACTACATACCTTGTTACCTTCTCCTCAGGTTAATCCCTAGTTGGAGTGGCTCTTGTTCATGAGCCTTTTCCAGCAGCTTGCTTCCTAATTTATGCCGACAGATGTCCCTCCCATCTGTGCGATCCTCTCCTCATTTCCCCAGTTTTGGGACGGATGAACAGCATTCTACACTGTCAGAGTCATGAGTCTAGTCAAAGGAAGAACAATGGTGGGCAACACCTATATCAGAAATGGTGCTGCATGCTACAGTTACATCAGAGGATCCAGAATCCTCTAATATGTCCCACCGCCAGGTTTCCACATGCAGGAGCCACCAACCAGGAGACACGAAATGATGCTCAAGACTTTCAAAGAAAATTTAATGGCAAAATGCTACTGAACAGTTTTATTAATAATTGATTGGGGTATTAAATTAATTTCGTGTCTCCCTGGGGACCACCATCACTGACCAGGATAGATACATATGTAGTCAGTCTTAAAACAGCAGCAAGTTTAAAAGTTGTCTCTGTCAGTCTCATTTGCAGCAATCCTGTAAAAAAGAAAACCGTTAACATTGAATCTTAAGATCACATAACAATGACTTCTCTAATATCTAGATATGTTCTTGTCCCAACTTTCCAGCATTTGATTCAAGAACTGTCTCCCTTTCAAGTCTATACAGAAGCTTTCTTACAAAAGCCACTCAAATTTAAACTAACATAATCAAAGAGAGCAAAGTTGCTAAGCGCCTGAATCGCCAATTCCAAGGGAGGGACTCCTGAATCTGCTGACAACCCTTGACTTTGGTCAAGGTTCACGGCTTGGACGGTGAGCCCCCTGCAGACCCAGAAGGGGGCTAGAGAGTGCTTAGATTCGTAGTTCTTTACAAAAGGTCCACATCAATATTTGGTGCTTGTTTGATGTGTTGGGTTGTGCCCTTAAGGGGGGGTCGCAGGGGGGGACGAAGCGCCCCCGCTAGGCCTAGGTAGGGGCACGGCGCCCTAGGTTGGGTTAGGTGGTTGTGTTAAGTTACTGTACATATTAAGGGGTTTTGTATTATTTTAGTAAGGTCAAACATCAAATATTGATGCGGACCTTTTGTAAAGAATTACCCAGAGATCTACCAATAATAATAATAATAATAATAATAATTTTAATAATGTTAATGTTAAGGTTAATAATTAATAATGTTAATATAATAATAATAATTTTAATAATAATGTTAAGGTTAATAATAATAATAATAATAATAATAATAATAATAATAAGGGGGCGTCCTAACCCCTGGGAAGGTTAGGGAAATGAAGTGTTCTCAAGCGGCAAATGTTTCCTGTAGAGGTCAAGAGAAGACCAAAGAGACCCAGAAGTGAAGACCAGGAAAAGGCAGAAACGGCGAAAGAACTTAGCGACGTCTTTCAGCCCCGGGTGGGAGGCCTCTGCCTGACTGTCTGTCCACTTAGCTAAATACATTGAGAGGCAGCTGCGACCCCTTTCCTCACCTGAGGTCACGAAGGCGCCATCTCCACTCGCCGCCACAGTAGTCTGAAGAGCGAAAGGTCATTGCTCCCTGAAGTCACTGCCAGAGGACCCCTGGAGGAGATGATGGCTCCTTCCACTTTGAACCTCTTATTTCCCGCGAATAAAGCCATTTCTTGAAGGGTCGACCTCATTTGTAGTCTCCATCAATGGACCTCTTGTGTGTAAGCGTCATGTCACGACGGTATGGTGCGTAGCTTCAGCGTAACTGGGAATAGAAATAAATAGTGACGTCGGTCGGACATTTGATTACTTCCCAGCAGGGGAGGAAGAAGAGCAAAGTCACGTGACCAGAGTTCCAGCAATGGGCCGCCGCTGGATTTCGACGCTATTTCCGGGTCATTTCGCCGCATCCTGGATCACTTTAAATAATTTGAATGTGTGGGAGTCTCCAGATATATAATTACTGTTATTTAACGTCATTCCTGTGGTGCGGTTTCTGCAGGATGAGCGGAACCTCGAAGAAGGAAAGTGACTTTAACTGAAAACTCCGACGACATGATCATTCAGACGAAGACATCTCTAGAAGAGTTGCAAGTGTCTTTGGAAATATCCGTCTTTTGGCCTCATGAAATATAATGCATTGGTTCTTGGATTTCCATTATTAAGAATGAGTCATTTTTTATCATTATCATTCTCTGAAGGAGTCATCACATTGTCAAAGACAAAACAGCCTATTTTCTTGATAAGATGTCTTCGTACACTTGTGGAGTGTCCCTTGTTCATTCTTGCTTCTGAATGAGTGTTCCATAAAGGCCTTTTTCTATTATGCAACAACGGTTAACTTCCCAGCTTTGTTCTGATTATAACATACGCACGTATTAGTACGTCCATACTTAGTATAAAATACACACACAGTTGCATACAGACATTCTAGTGCTGTTATTTTTTAGTATTTCTATCCAGAAGCTTCAAAAACTATGCATAGTATACTGGTGGTACATCATGTGCATGAGAAACATTCCAAGCACTGGACTTCCCATACAATAGTTTACTGGTTACTCGTGGTCACCGGTACATTAACCAGGAACTTGAGCCAAGTAACCCAAAATCAACCCCAAAATAAACCCAAGTTAACCATGTTGGTGGTATATCGGCGGTTATCCATTATTGGTGCAGGAGAGTCGAGAATTAACTGGAGATTTGTTTAACCAGAACTAGGTTCGTAATCTTCGAGGATATCAAATGGAGTCACCAAGGTCTCTCTCTCTCTCTCTCTCTCTCTCTCTATATATATATATATATATATATATATATATATATATATATATATATATATATATATATATATATATATATATATATATATATTAATGAGAGTAGCCAAAGTCCGCCTTCCTTTGTGTCTAAGAAGAAAAAGTGGATTTTAATAACCCTGTGAGGAGGATGAAAGGTCTCTTCATCTACCTACTAATAATTCCAGAACAAAAGACGAATGTGGTGAAACTTTAAAGTTTTAGGCACACATTCGGTACGATTTCATTCAACCTTAAGCCCTCCTGCCCTAGCTTTGAATGAGACCAAGTTACAGTGCTGAGGAGTTTACTAACTTACTTAAATGTACCATGAAGTCAAGAAACATTATATTCTTTCCAACAAAGTGCAGTTGAGAAACAATCAACTATATTTCCTGCACCAATTCTTTTTGGGTGATGCCACACGGGTTCACAAATACGCAATTAAAAAGTTTAACACATATAATTAATATTTAAAGGACACAACAATCATCCAAGTTACATTAAGAAGCAAGAAAAACATTAACATATTACTGCAAACATTGACAAAAAACGTTACGTTACTTCGATAGAGGAAAACATAAATAGCCAAAAAAAAAGGGGGGGGGGATTTCAGAATATTCTTATGAAGAAATTACTGCAATGGCGACGACAGTTCACGAGGTGATGGGGCTGGATTTTACGAGAATTTCTTCTACAACTTGCCTTTCTGGAGTTTGCTGCGAAACAGGCAGAGCTTCATGTTCCCACCCTGGAAGAAAACTCGGGAGGAGTATATTGGATAGCACAGCTGTCACATCTACAAAACTACAGGGTTACGTAACAAACCATCAACTAAAACACAAACATTAAGTTGTTTAATCGTAACCCAACATACAAAAAAAAAAGGGTTTCGTCCAGAAGGCAAGCTTAAACTACTGGCATGTGCCCTTACAACAAGAAAATAACATATACATTCTCCACAGGAAGAAGTTTGACAACACTGCAATCAGACGTCATTTAATTTTATAGAGATGGATAAAATCTGCGAAAAAGGTGTTTTACTACTTTAAATATTAATGTACTAATTTATACAAACTCACTGCTATAGTTAATATAATAAAAAACTTCTTCTGTGGAGCAAAACAATCACATCAACGTATTTTTTCATAGAAACTGGGAAATACATCAAAATAAGTATTCAAGAAAACTAGGAAATTTTATTCAAGGGGAATAAATGGCAATTTTTGACATTCTCCCCCAAGAAAGAATCATAATTAGAAGTAATCACAACTGCACCCAGGAGCGAATTCAATTGAATAACGCTATGCAGCTGTGACCATCTTAACACATCAAAAATTTAAATCAAATATACATTTTAGAGTACATCCATAGAAATTAAATCCTTTCTCTCTTGATCACAGCGGATTGCTGCTGCACGCCGAGGTCTAGTACCACTCAGAGGCACACTATCTGGCTCCTGAGTTACGACACTATCAAATTCCCTCTCGGGTAATTCCAGAAGTACGAGCTTTGTGATTGATCTCATGTATAGTTTATTATTCACTCTCACTTCTACAGACCTAATCACACCATCAGACGATGGAAACAGCTGGGTAACCTTACCCAATGAGAGGAGGGATCTATAGCCTTTCCCCAGATGATCATCTAAGTCTACCATCACTATGTCCCCAACTTTCACATTTGCAGAGAGATAATCACTAGAATTAAATGTCTCTCTCTCAAGGACACTAAATAGTCTCTTTTCCAAGAGTTCTCAAATTTTCTTAGCACTGATGATAATCTAAAATATTGTTCTCTAAGATCACTTGAACTCATGAAATCTGGGTCATCAGTTGCTGAATTGTTAAGAGGAGGGGAAATACAAACATTTCGCCCATAAAGTAACATGGAGGGAGTCAAAGCCTCACAATCTCGATCAGAGGAGAGATAAGTCAGTGGTCGAGAATTTATCACAGCTTGAAACTCAACAAGTAGAGTTCTCAACTCTTCAAAGGATACACGTTTGTGATATAAGGCTTTGGACAAACATCCCTTTAGAACACCAATAAGGCGTTCATAAAAGCCTCCAGACCAGGGGGCTCGCGGTGTAATGAATTTCCAATTAACACAATTTCCTTCAGGAAATTATTAAATCCAACAAAATTCCTACCATTGTCAGATATAATCAGACTCGGCAGAGAATGATATGCTACAAAGCGTCGAAAAGCCAGTAGGAAATCGGAAGCAGTCATGGAATGAGTCAATTCAAAATGAACTGCCCTGCTCGTAGTACAGGTAAATAGACATATAAAGACCTTCTCCTCCAAGCCAGTCTCATGATCAAAAACATTAATAGCACCAGTATAATCAACTCCTACTGATTGGAAAGATCTTTCATATCTCACTCTTTCTGTGGGTAATGGTGGAGGAGGAGGCAAACACAACCGTTTCTTGGTTAACTTCTGACACAAAACACACTTTGACAGAATTGATTTGATAACTTGTCGTGCTTTCGGTACCCAAAAAGTTTCTCTCAACAATACCAGTACAGAATTGACACCACAATGGTGATGATGTCTATGCAAATGTTCAACTATCAACACTGTTAAATAACTTCTGGAAGGCAATAACATTGGGCACTGAGTATCATAAGACATGGAAGCGTTTTTCATGCGACCCTGAGACCTAATTAGATTTTCCTCATCAACAAATAAGTTCAACTGATTACAGAAATTCTTAATATCCATGGACACTCCATGTGAATTCTTATCACAGAGGTACATTCTGGTAGTAGAAAAATGTTGCTTCTGTTCAAGGAGGACAAGTGCTTTCATTTCGTTAACAACAAACTTAGAACCTTTACTGCATTTATTAAGAAAAAGCAATATTGACCTCATGATACGTTTAAGCTTACTTAAATTACTGTAACGTGGGATGTCAATTAATGGGGTTGGAGGGTTAACAAACTTAGGTTCTGAAAGAATTTCATTAACATGCACAGTTTCTGTAGCTAAAGATTGGGGATAATCACCAGTTAAAAGCCATTTAGGGCCATTCCACCATAAGGAATTTTGCGCTAAATCTTTACTAGTACTACCTCTGGATAGAATATCAGCTGGATTATCCTTAGAGGGGGTATACCGTAGAGGAAACTTGAATTCATTAATTTCAGTGACTCTGTTTCGTACATAGGGAATTTTACTATTATTGTTCTTCACCCAACAAATAGAAACCATGGAGTCACTCCAGAGAGTGCAAGAACTCAATCTCAAATCATTATTCTGCATTAATCTTCCAGCAAGTTTCGCACCCAAGGACAAGGCTGTCAATTCCAAACGCGGAATAGTCTGTTTAGGGTTTGGTGCAACTTTACACTTACTGACCAGTAAACTGCTTACACTTCTCCTGAAATCAATCACATAGGCAGCAGCTCCATATGCCTTGTTAGAGGCATCACAAAATACATGTAAGTGGGAACATTCAGGATGTACAACAAACCTAGGAAACTTTAAACTTTCTACATTTCTAATACATTTGCAAATTTCATCAAACCTTGAACATAATGATTCTGGCAAAGGGTCATCCCACCCGTAGTTACTCCACAAACATTTAAGAAAATATTTACCTCTCACCTGTATTGGTGACAATAATCCTAGAGGATCAAACATTCGAGCTATTACTGATAAAACCTTTCGCTTGGTTAAAGGTCCTCTATACTCACAATTTACTTCCTTCAGTGACATCTCATCTTGTATTAGATACCACTCTAAACCCAAAACGTTCACTCTTTCTTTGATAACATCTATGGTTCTGTTAAACTCTGAATCATTACTGACCCATTCTTG
Organism: Macrobrachium rosenbergii; assembly: GCA_039081455.1. Classification (NCBI taxonomy): domain Eukaryota; kingdom Metazoa; phylum Arthropoda; class Malacostraca; order Decapoda; family Palaemonidae; genus Macrobrachium; species Macrobrachium rosenbergii. The sequence goes on along the minus strand of JANJGK010000897.1, from coordinate 234,292 downwards.
TAGAGGCATATTAGCATCTTCAAGAATCTCATTTATTACTGGATACTCATCCATCAAGACTGACACATCCTTGTAAGTTTTACTAAAATTATCTACATAGAAATTCTTCATCAGAGATGATGCAAGGGGATTATCATGTAAAGATAAATGATGCAAAAGAGTTTGCTGCAAGAGAAAGGGGGAGCATGTAGCTCCAAAACAAACTACACAAAACCGGTAAGTTACAGTAGACTTCAAATCGGAGGGATCAGTTATCCATAGAAATCTGCAATAATCACGACAGTCAGGTGAAATGCCTATCCTTAAAAAGGCTTTACTGATATCTGAAATCACAGCTACTGGGTTTGTACGGAAACTCAACAGGGCATCAAAAAGTTTAGTAGTTAATGAGGGACCAGTTAATAAACAATCATTTAAGGAAAGTTCTCCTTTACCCTTGGAAGAAGCATTAAAAACTATTCGAATGGGAGTTGTTTCTGAATCCTTCAATACAGCATGGTGGGGTAAATAATGCCCTATAATAGGGGAGCCTGAGGGAATTAATTCTATAAACCCAGACTGAACGTAATCTTTGATAATCTTATCATAATGAGCATACAAGGAGGGGTCAGATTCGAATCTATGTAGCGAGGAATTTAATTGACCAATGGCTATTCTATAGTTAGCAGGCGGTCTACTTTCATCTTTAAATGGCAAGGACACTTCATACTTATTGTCAACCCTTTTTACTTTATCCATAAAACACTTAACTGATTCTCTTTCTTCAGGACTAATTTCAGATTGACGAATACCAACACTTTCTAAATCCCATAATTTTCTAACTTCACAACAAGAATTGATAGGGATTTCCTCTACTTCTATTCTTGAACAACATACATTTGATGTAGTAATCTCATTAGATTCTACATCGTCATAAGACCAACTAGGAAGAGGTCCAAAAATTAGTGCACCACCAGAACTATTCAATATCTGTATTCCAGAGCAAATTTGACTGTTGTGAATGAATTTTCCATAGTAATCAGCTCCAATGACTAATTCTATACCATTCACTTCATCTGAATTTAAATCATTATCTGCTAATTTTATGCCTTTACTCGTCAAGAACGCAGCTGACTTACTTAAACCTGGAGAATAAATTCTGGAATTAACTCTATCGAATGCAATGGCATTAATGACAGTACGAATCTTACCTAGTCTCACCACAACTCTTACTATATTACAACTAACTTCCATGGCATCACTGCCAAATGGTTTTACCTTTAAGGCTACTGTTGCTATGGACGGTAGACTAAGCTTATGAGCTAATTCCTTTGCAATAAACGTTCTTTGTGCACCAGAATCAAAGAGTGCTCTCCCAAAGGAGCGATGTCCATTCCCTGACACAATTACATTAGCAGTAGGAAGAGCAGTCGAAACAGAACTCTTATTAGTCTGAGAATGATCAATACCCAAAGAAGCAGTCATAACTACTGGGGAATCACCTTTACTTACAGTACCTTTAGAATCATTATGAGATTTCCCAGAATTAACATTTGACTTACTAACATTAGTACTATTTACACTCAACTTTGGTGGAGCAGGATTAACAGGGTTTTCTGTTTTCTTACAAATCATCGGGTAATGAGGTCCATCACATATATTACATTTCGGTTTGTTTCTACATTCAGAGAATAAATGACCTCCTTTGAGGCAAGCAAAGCACAATCTTAAATATTTAACTCTGTCCCTTCTACTATCAATGGTTTTGAAAGTCTTACAATCGCGAGAGGCATGGTTCGACGAGCAAAACACACAATGATGGTAAGAACTACTATTACTAGGCTTACTGTTACTTTGTTGTGCTCTCTGCACGTTTTGCACATTTGAGGGAATCACTTTAGAATAGTTACCCTGATCACGTTTTCTCTTATTAGAATTCTCACCTTCGTAACAAAATTCCATTAATTCACAAACATATTTCAAACCTGAGGAAATTTGCTTTAAATCAAGAGACATACTATTATGTTTATTAGCTATAGCCTTACGTGTTTCAGGTGATAATTTCTCGCATATTATACTAGAGAAAATGGGGTTCATGGCCTCTACATCTAAATTCAATGTGTTCATTTGTAAGATAATCTTCTCATATTCCAATTTGAACGTGTTCAAATCCTCTATTGTATGACTGGGAGGGACTAAATGCGTTAATTTGGACATAAGTCTACGTTTCAATTTGTCCTTATTATCATACTTCTCCTTAAGGGTCTGAATAGCTACTGAATAATTGGCATTAGTGACAGGCAAACCTTCTATGGCTTTAAAGGCGTTATCCTTTAAACTAGCTCTGAGGGTAGAAAACTTAATCACATTGGAAATATCCATACGATCGTGAACTAAACTGTTAAATATATCCCAAAATGCAAGCCATTGTTCTTCCCCACCGCTAAATTCAGGTATCTTAATTGCTGGGAGTTTAGGGAGAGGGAGAGGGTTAATGGGAGCCGGAGGAGGCGGCAAAGCGGGCTGTTGATTTATATCTCCCGTGTCAATCTCGCTCATAGTTTTCTGTGCAGTAGCAATAGCTTTCCTTACACATCTAGTTATTGCTCTATAACTTCTACATAAACTATCATATTCACTATCCTGTGAAATAATCGTCACATTCTGTGACCAACTATCTTCAAAACGTCGTAGACCCTCAATAAGACAACGTTCATACATTACAAGGGTCGATTTTGGTGTATCAGTATCACCAATGCAGTTATCTGTCTCATCAAGCAAATCTTGTAAGGAAATAATTTCCCTTTCAATAACTACCCTAATCTTGGAATCCATTTTCTTGTTAATGGATCAATAAGAAACTTGCTCAAATATCAAAATGTATGGCAAATTATCTAAACCTGATTGAAAATATAACTAATCTTATTCATAGGTCGAATAACATTCACTGAATGATAGACAATTTGACCACGTGCTCTTCATCACTTCACAAAATACATCTGGTCACGAAAACCTAAGTTCAAATAGCTACGAAATTCAACAAGAATTTCTTCACAGAGTAATCACTAAATACGAACAATAATGTTCCATAAACAATAGATTACTTGGCAAAACACTCCAAGTAATTCAATACTTCACAAAATAAATCTGGTCACGAAAACCTAAGTTCAAAATGGCTACGAAATTCAACAAGAATTTCTTCACAGAGTGATCACTAAATACGAACAATAATGTTCCATAAACAATAGATTACTTGGCAAAACACTCCAAGTAATTCAATACCTTACCCTGCTCACCAAATAACTTTGGACACGTGCCAGCTACACTAAAATGACTTTATAGCCATCCATCACCAACGTGAACTTTATCGTAAATTATCTTTAACATCCAAAAAAATCCTTTGTGAATCGTTATGGCATCCGGTTCGTTCGAAGGACCAAAGCAAAGTACTACTATAACTAGCAAAGAATGTGGTGAAACTTTAAAGTTTTAGGCACACATTCGGTACGATTTCATTCAACCTTAAGCCCTCCTGCCCTAGCTTTGAATGAGACCAAGTTACAGTGCTGAGGAGTTTACTAACTTACTTAAATGTACCATGAAGTCAAGAAACATTATATTCTTTCCAACAAAGTGCAGTTGAGAAACAATCAACTATATTTCCTGCACCAATTCTTTTTGGGTGATGCCACACGGGTTCACAAATACGCAATTAAAAAGTTTAACACATATAATTAATATTTAAAGGACACAACAATCATCCAAGTTACATTAAGAAGCAAGAAAAACATTAACATATTACTGCAAACATTGACAAAAAACGTTACGTTACTTCGATAGAGGAAAACATAAATAGCCAAAAAAAAAGGGGGGGGGGGATTTCAGAATATTCTTATGAAGAAATTACTGCAATGGCGACGACAGTTCACGAGGTGATGGGGCTGGATTTTACGAGAATTTCTTCTACAACTTGCCTTTCTGGAGTTTGCTGCGAAACAGGCAGAGCTTCATGTTCCCACCCTGGAAGAAAACTCGGGAGGAGTATATTGGATAGCACAGCTGTCACATCTACAAAACTACAGGGTTACGTAACAAACCATCAACTAAAACACAAACATTAAGTTGTTTAATCGTAACCCAACATACAAAAAAAAAAGGGTTTCGTCCAGAAGGCAAGCTTAAACTACTGGCATGTGCCCTTACAACAAGAAAATAACATATACATTCTCCACAGGAAGAAGTTTGACAACACTGCAATCAGACGTCATTTAATTTTATAGAGATGGATAAAATCTGCGAAAAAGGTGTTTTACTACTTTAAATATTAATGTACTAATTTATACAAACTCACTGCTATAGTTAATATAATAAAAAACTTCTTCTGTGGAGCAAAACAATCACATCAACGTATTTTTTCATAGAAACTGGGAAATACATCAAAATAAGTATTCAAGAAAACTAGGAAATTTTATTCAAGGGGAATAAATGGCAATTTTTGACAACGAAGAACAAGACATCAAGTAATGTTTTCAAGATGACCAGGCGGAAGGAAGAGTGGTCATAAAGCCATTACATGAATTTTGCGCCAAAACCGATCGATACATTTTGATGTTCTTCAGCGCATGAGGTGTTTATTAAAGGGTTGTGTGAGAGTGGGCGTTGTTGTCACCTCCAGTGTTGGAAAAGCGCGGGGGGAGAGACGACCAAAAGTGCGAAGAGAGAGAGGAGATTGGAGGGGGAGTCATTGAATGCAGAGCCGAGGAGGTCTGCACTCCTCACGTATGCGGAGTTGTAGGTCCGCATATATATATTTATGCTTTTAAAACGTTTTTCCTTTCATAAAAACTAATTAAGATTATCAATCTGTTTCATTAACCACATTACACATGGTTAATATATTTGAAAATACTAATATTTCTGAAAAACGAGCCATTTTCACTATAATAGTCTCGAGTGTTTAGGCGCCATCAGATCATACGATAGAAGTCAATTAAGAAGAACCGATTGTGACAACAGCAGATTATATGACGTAGCCCAAACGTAATGTCCTACATTCTTTAGGTACAGTAATCTTCAATTTGCCCTCGTAATTATGTTATAGGTTAGTTAAGTTTGGTTAATTTGTGAATTAATCTTAGGGTGAAAACTGACTTACATTATTGTGAACTTAGTCATGTTTAATGTTTTTTTTTTACAAAGCCACTGCAAATCTGTATTAGGCAATTGCATTAGTTGAAGTGATTCAACTGATTATAACATTGCTTGGCAAGTCTACACCACCCGGTGCGGAGTCATATAGTTTCTGGGTGATGTGCGGACTTTGCGGCAACCCTGCTCTTGAGGCCCCTCACTCGCCTCCTCCAGCTGTGGCAGTGCACAGCTGAACCGGTTTCAGAATCATGAACAGTCTATCCCTCGAGGACAGGCAACGGAAATTCCTTTTGGGACTCCGAGACTGATCCTATGAAATGACCCAGACCCAAAGTCCATTATTGATGGAAATCGGAACAAGCGTCAAGAGGCGCCTAACATGGTCGTTCGGATCCAAAGTCTTTGAAAGTCTGACGACGAAGAATAAAAGTGGCTGTCGTGTCACGTCGGTTTCTGAACGGTGCTGCCGACATGCACCGTTCGGGCAGACGTCGAGAGACGACAAGAATAAGCATTCACTTGCGATCTTTCTCTCCTCTTTTCCCCAATCACTGAATGTGCTCTCTCTCTCTCTCTCTCTCTCTCTCTCTCTCTCTCTCTCTCTCTCTCTTAAAACCGCCTCGACTCTCTTTTCCTATTTTTCCTACTCCAGTGAAAAAGACAAACCAAACTTAAATAAATTAATGAATAACAGAGAGAGAGAGAGAGAGAGAGAGAGAGAGAGAGAGAGAGAGAGAGAGAGAGAGAGAGAGAGAGAGAGAGAGAGTTTGCAATGAAAGCATCTAACTCCAGTACAAAGTTCTTAACAAATGCTGTAACTGTGAACATGTTAGGCCTAATGTCTTCAATTGTGGTTATCAAACCCGGTGTATCTGTACATTTATTTATAATTAATTATAACAAAATTCAATCAATTTTGGCATAGGTTATTTCTGAACTTTTTACAAAATCTCCACTGCCATTGTATAGCCGATGAAGCTTGCGTTCAATTTTATAATTTAGGACCCACGAACTTTAGACCTAATGGCTGTGGGATGTGGCCATAAGCTTTATTTTCCTAAAAACAAAAGCATCCGAATCTAGAAAGTATCACACAACAAACATATAAATGATGATGCATTAAAACTGTACAGTAGGTCTAGTGACCGTTCTCCATTAACAGAGGATGTCACACAATTGGAACTTCGGAAGTTCAAGCGAAGACGGAATGCATTGCTACCCTATATAATACCATTCTTCTTGCATTTTGACACATTTCTATCTATTTATTAATTATTTTTTTAATAAGTGGTATCTCCTCTTTCTGTATTTCCCTTTACTTCCTCTTACTAGTAACTACCTAATGAAAACCATATTCTTTGGAAGCTTGAATCTCAAGTCAATGGCTCCTGTGGCGGGCTTGCTCCATATAAATAGGTTTCATCTACTAAATAATAATAATAATAATAATAATAATAATAATAATAATAATAATAATAATATCATCATCATGTTTCGCCTTTGTTTCAGAAAGAGCAAATGTGCAACACGGGCTTACTTCGCAAATCAGCAAACTTGGACGCAACTTTCCGATATCATCGTGAGAGCGTCAGAAAGGCGTATATGCATAATATATAGCCAGGTTATTCTCGCCCTATTCCATATAAAAAATAAAGGCTGCTT
>JANJGK010000897.1:207500-222500 GCA_039081455.1 Macrobrachium rosenbergii | reverse complement strand
CGGAGAAACGTCAGCAAGCCCTGAGAAGCATCAGGAGAACGTCAGCAAGTGTCAGCGAGAGCAGAGAAACGTCAGCAAGAGCCAGCAAAAAATGTCAGTAATCGCCACAGAAACGTCAGGGAAATAGAAAAACGTCAGCAAGTGTCAGCAAAAAAAGTCAGAAAAATAGAAAAACGTCAGCAAATGTCAGCAAAAAGCCTCAGCGAGCGTCGGAGAGACACCAGGAAGCGCCGCAGAAACATCAGAAGAACGTCAGCAAAGTGTCAGTGAGAGGTTAGGAACGTCAGCAAGTGTCAGCAAGCACGGTTGAAACAGCAGGCGACAGCAAATGTCAGCAAAAACGTCTGCAAGAGTCGAGGAACGTCAGCATGTGTCAGCAAGAGCTGAGGGACGTCAGCAAGTCTCAGTAAGCATCAGAGAAACGTCAGCAAGCACGGCTGAAACACCAGACGACAGCAAATGTCAGGCTCAGCTAATAAAACTCTCAGTCACGGCCCATGAAACTCAGCCACAGTCCGGTGGTGGTATGATCAAGACTAAGTTTAACCTTCAGTAGAATAAAAACCACTGAGGAGGAGGAGGAGGAGGAGGAGGAGGAGGAGGAGGCCAGAGGGCTGCAATTTGGTCTCTTTGATGATTGGAGGATCAACTTACCAATTTGCAGCCCTCTAGCCTCCTCAGTAGATTTTAAGATCCGAGGGCAGACACAATAAGTGCGGACAGAAAAAAAATGAGGACAAAAATGTCGACAGAAAAAGTGCGGACAGGAAAAAGTACAAACAGAAAAAATTGCGGACAAAAAAATGCGGACAGAAAAAGTGCAGACAGAAAAATGTGTGGACAGAAGTGCAGACAGAAAAAATGCAAAGAGAAAAAGTGTGGACACAAAAAGTGCGGAGAGAAAAAGTAACCTCCAAAGCGTGACATCACTCTAGGCTACATCTATACTGTACATATTACCCCCGCCCCCCCAAAAATGTCAATGTCCCCATTTTGTTTCTTCAATAATGCTGGGATGAGAGAGAGATCACCTCTGTCTATGTTACGCCTGACCGCTCTGGTGCTCTGTATGAGAGAGAGAGAGAGAGAGAGAGAGAGAGAGAGAGAGAGAGAGAGAGAGAGAGAGAGAGAGAGAGTGGGGTGGGGTTGCTGTTTATCTATCAGCCAATGTTCAAGGAACTTTGGCTTCATATACAGGAAAATACTCCAATTTTTAAAAACTGCATTGCAAATTTTTATATTTGTAGCTGCATAAAAAAAGTCTAATTGCAAACCTTTCCTACACACAAAGATCCCATTTCCACCACAAACAGAATCTGCAAACAAAATGTTCCTTCTGCCTACATTCATCAACAGTTTATCAACTGTTGAATCATGGCTGGACCTACATACAATACGAAACAATGGTTTATGCATCAGATTTCACAAACAAAATTTCTCTCTCTCTCTCTCTCTCTCTCTCTCTCTCTCTCTCTCTCTCTCTCTCTCTCTCTCTCTCTCTCTCGGTACACTAGAGGAGACCAGGTTCCATTCCTAGAGAGAGAGAGAGAGAGAGAGAGAGAGAGAGAGAGAGAGAGAGAGAGAGAGAGAGAGAGAGAGAGTTTTATTCACACACTGTCATATCTTTAAAAGAAAAATCGACCTTCAGGAAATGTGCAGATTTTACGACAAAAACACGCCATCAATTTGTGTCAAGTTTAGACCATAAAACTTAGACTTCGTCATCATTCTTACTACTCAAGATTCGTGTTTTCAGCGCCAGTTTCATTCGAGATTATCAGCAGCCAAAAATTATTATAAAAAAAAAAAACTGAATAAAGCATCAAATTGTGACGTTGCAGGCTGTAATATCCTTCGCACAGGCCTTTAAAAGCCTTCTTCAGTCCTCACGATAGAACACTTTTGATACGGCACCCACAAGGAGACAATGTGCTGCTCGGTATTCCCATTACTCACCCCAGAGAGAGAGAGAGAGAGAGGATTTAAAAAGGTTTAAATAAGGAGCCACGAGAGCTGAATCCTGCTGCAAGAAACGTTGCCATCAGGATCTGTCCATTGGCATGATTAGGCTGACAGTAAAACGCTTCTGTTCACCTTTTTTTTTTATACAAAACATTTCTCGTCAGTTTATGTCCAAGAGAAAATATACGGAAAAAAAGGATACAATGAGAAATAGATCAAAATCCCTCTTCCTTTCTTTACAAACGAAACAACTCGAAGGCTGCAAATATCCAACGATTTCTGTCACGACTCAAGGCTCCAGAGATGCTACAACGCGCCTTCTGCGTCAAGATGATCTCCAGGTAATTAGTCATTCAATTATCCTCAGGCAAATTTATACTGGAGTTCTCGATTTGATTTAGCTGCCATGACGACGTTCATTCAGTATTTCTTCCTCGTCTCCTACTCCCACCCACTGCATGACTATCATTTGTAATACTGTATTCTGATAGGGGCCAGCTTTCTAAAGCACCATGTTTTGAGGCCTATGTGCAAATAGTACTTCAACTTTTCGTATCTTATATGGATATAAAAGTGAATGAGACCGGATTTAGAAAGACTCTCATGATCATTTCCCCTCTGATACCAAAGACGAATTTTGGGCTACGTCCCACATATTCACGTGACACCGTAAGTTACGAAACACAAACTTCGGCCTATAAGCTTATGTCACCGATGTACTGGAGATTCCATATTTAAAACTAAAAATTCCAAAGCCTCTCCTGTGTCACAACATTCCAGTTCCACTGACAGAGAGAGAAAGAGAGAGAGAGAGTATTTCAATACCTCAAGGTTACATACTGGAGTACATAATATTATCATAGATTTAGCAGAAGAACCACAACGAACAACAAGGGAGCAAAGACACATGAATATCGGCCTAGATTTCCGAACTCGATTCTACATCATTTTCAACACTTCAACCCCACCCTCTCTCTCTCTCTCTCTCTCTCTCTCTCTCTCTCTCTCTCTCTCTCTCTCTCTCTCTCTCTCTCTCTCTCTCTTTCTCTGGACTGTCTTACGTTGTTGGTAGTTTTAAAATAATGAAAAAATGGATAACTAGGCCTATTGAACCATGATTGTGCGTTCTCTCTCTCTCTCTCTCTCTCTCTCTCTCTCTCTCTCTCTCTCTCTCTCTCTCTCTCTCTCTCTCTCTCTCTCTGGTCACCAACTTTCGGTAATCATCCAAAAGAAAGATCGATTTGAAACTTAAACCCAAAATAATTCCATTAAGTGATCTCTGAAAAGAGCACTTGAAATCTGGACAGCATTCTAACGGAATTTAAAGACGTTCTCGCTCAGTACTGGGAAACAGAGAGAGAGAGAGAGAGAGAGAGAGAGAGAGAGAGAGAGAGAGAGAGAGAGAGAGAGAGAGAGATTGTTAAAAAGTTCAGTACCTATTTTTTAGAGAAATTGGGTAAACAAACAAGAAAGCCAAAGTAATAAGTAAATGAAAACAAGGCAGACTACAGAAGTGTAGCTTCCTAACGAAGACTAAGTTATGCCCCCCACCCCACCCCCACCCCCACCCCTACCCCCACCCCCACCGCCACCCCCACCCCCACCCCCACCCCTACCCCACAACTACCTTCGCGCACACACCCTAATGCTCCCTCCCAGGAACTGTCTCATTCAAACCCTTTTTTTTTTATTTTAGGTTCCTGCATAAACCCTTGAGCACTTACGATGGGCATGAGGTCACAATCTGGACAGCGTGTGTGTGTGAAATTAAAGTGACTGTATTTTCATTTAAAAGTTAGCCTAATACATTACCCTTAAAAAGAGAAATACATGGTTGACTTAAGGATATAAGTGTGTGTGTGTGTGTGTGTTAAAAGGTGGTAGACAAAACGACTTCCGGTCTCCCTCCAGCTACTCAGTGAGACTGACGGGGATTTGAACCAGAACTGATGCAATAAAAACCATTTGATTTGGGCGAGGGTTGAAGGTGGGGGTGGGGGGGGTCATATTCCCCCAAAACAACCTCCCCGGACAAACAACGATAGCGAAAAATCAGTTACTTCTTGTCTACAGCCGGATAAATAGTTTCCGTGCAAGTAACTAGACTACATAAAAACAATTCAAACTGACAAACTGTTCACTGGGAAGGAATTGACATCATCAGCCATTATCGATATCACCGTCCACAGTGATATATCTAATTACTAATTTTACATAACACTTCGATTATTGGTTAATCAATTTTATTTAGGGGCATGAGATACCTCCTGACCTTTCAAACACCGTGTAAGTGACAGACAGCTTTAGTAAGGACATGTCTTCTCACCGTCTCCAAAAACCACAGCAAATTCACCATCACGCGATGGTAACCGATACCTCCTCATTTCCCGTGGTATATATACCTCTTGGTCCTGAGTGCCACCCTACCCATGAAATAATAATAATCCTTCAAATACTTCCGTTGCCGAGATTTAGAACCGAACTGACCAAGCTTCGGCTGACTCTTACAAAAACAACAAAATCATTAGCAACCGCTATGACTCCTGTGAACAACGTCTTCAAGGAGACTGGGAACTTCCAGGGATCCAGCTTATGAGAGAGAGAGAGAGAGAGAGAGAGAGAGAGAGAGAGAGAGAGAGAGAGAGAGAGAGAATATAATGACCTATAATTAATTCCCAGTAGCCGTGCATCTGATATCAAACCCCGTCTCCTACGACGTTCCTGATTGGCCATTGATCAGCCAGTCACAGGGCTGGGAACACTGGTCAGTCTGCTCCGGCAGTCACCGAGCGAACGTCTACGCTGCGACCTCTCCTCATGAAATATCTCTTTCAAAAGTTATAACTTACGTTACACCTCAGATTTACCCGAAGAAAAATAGAGTTAATCAATTTCATAACTCAACATCGTCAAGCCAGTGATTTAAGGATTATAATGATATATGAATTATGTACTTCAGTATACTTAATGCCAAAATATGTATAGTGAAATAAACAGGAAATTCTTAATGTAAAATGCATTCTCTCATTCCTTACGTGACATCGCAGCATTTATCATTTAGCGTCTAGTGTTTCGTACAATATCGTAGCTTCAGTGTCATGGTGACAATGCTACCACAAAATTATAGGTAGGGCTCTCAGTCAATATGAAAATAATAACAAGCAAAAGATGAAGAATACTAAAATGAGCGGGGATGAGACCCAAGCACCTGGGAAAAGGCGCAAGCAAGACAAGAACGATCCCTTTCAAACCTATGTCTACGAATGATGTTTACGCGGCATTTCAGAAAATATCTTGCAAACACGATTGCCAGCGCCTATTATCGCGCCATTCCCTAATATCAATTCTCATTCCAGAGGTGCACATTCCTATTTCACAGTTGCTCATCACTGGACGGAAGGAATTAGGGTTCCAAGTATCAGACTCTGGAGTATGGTGACCGTCTGACTCACAATCCTTTCAGTCACGTGCAGTTCTCGAAGCTCGTTTGAGGGACAGACAAGCCAGATTAAAGAATAAACTGGAGAACTAGCATTGCACCTGGCACAGCTTTCCTCGCACAAGGGCGCGAAAGAAAACCTGGGATTCGGCTTCAAATTCTTGACGGCACTTCTCTCTTGGGTGTTGTGCTCTCACGCGAAGCAGAGGAAGCACTCGACAGGCACACTCCCCAGTGCAGAAAAGGCATCCGGCATTTTCTATACAGCAATCATTACAAGAGGGAAAATTTGCTGTCTTCTGAAGTATTATTATTATTATTATTATTATTATTATTATTATTATTATTATTATTATTATTATTATTATTATTATTATTATTATTATTTGACAGCAGAAAGGAGAACCGTATGATTCACAGTCACATGGATTCCTAAGCATAAATTTCACCACAGGCTACTACGTAGATACATGTTACCTCAAATGAGCATGTTGGTTAATGTTGACATGAAAGTCACTGCACTGTCCCGATATGAAGGTATGTATGGTCTCCTCTGAAGGCACTGCATAGAAATCGTGCAGATGGAATCTACTCTAAACTTCTCCAGACATATCAGATTTTTCGTCAACTCTCAGTCCTCACGGGGCGAAGACTTGTCACCGTCATGACTCATTCACTCTGGCGTTATTATAAAAAGTTACAGAAAAGCGGGATTTATACCAGAAGATCCATAGGTCAGCCGTTACGTCACTCCAGTTGACAGTTTCTCTTTAATCTTCCTGATCGCCGGTTGGAGGAAGATTTTATCTATAATATCTGGATCCCAGACGCCTCTTGAGTGTGTGTGTATATATATGTGTGTGTATGTATGTGTATGTATATATATATATATATATATATATATATATATATATATATATATATATATATATATATGTATATATATATGTATATATATATATATATATATAATATATATATATATATATATATATATATATATATATATATGTATAATTTGAAGCTGTAGGAGGGAGGAGGAGGAGGAGGAGGAGGAGGAGGAGGAGATGGGGAAAGCGATAGTAAGGGGAAGGAATCAGTCCACGGAGGGAAGCATCATATTATGGAGAAATCTGACCCATGAACTCGGTCACTTGAGAGGATCCTAAGAAAGTTTCAAGAGCAGGACTCCCAGTACTCGCCCCACTGAAGCGCTGGTCTGCAGCGCTGAGGGAAGCCTCCCTCGAGTGCCTATGAGGCGGCGGCGCAGGGGCACAGCACGCAAAATTCCTCTGCTTCTGAACTGGCCTTAAGGGGGGGGGCTTCCACGTTGACTTTTCAATCGTTTGTCCGAAATCTGTGGCTGTCACGATACACTCAACGCCAGACATTCAAGCAAGTAGAAGTATTCGGCGATTTCTAACTGCTCTTTTCTGAGTGACCGAAGAAGTGAAACGGCCAGAAAACGAGTCAAAAGTCAGAGCGGAATTTTCAACAGAAGCAAACAGCGTTTTTGGTCGTCCAGTGCATTGCGGAGGAGGAGGAGGAGGAGGAGGAGGAGGAGGAGGAGGAGGAGATGAAGATGAGGAAAGAGGCAAGAGGGGAGGGGCACAAAATAGCTGGTCAGTAGGAAAAGGAAAAAGTCGGAGGGAGGAAAACATGAACTTCCTCCCAATGCTCCCAGGGTCAAGCGCAAGCAATGACGCGAGCCCCCACAGCAATGTGGTCTGCTTTCATACACTAACTCTTTCATGCGGAAATCATGACTGATTGCCAGGAAACTGCAGCATCTCACTGGAATTCCAGTGCAGGTGGAGGGAGCGCAGTCTCAAAATCCTTGAACTGAGGTGACGCAATGCATTTTAATGTCTAGGGGCACCTACCTGCTTACCTGGGTACGTGAATAACAGCGCAGTGTGGGGAGCACCCAAGACGGGGTCTCAAAGCAGTTTGAACTATTAATCCTACTGTTCTTTCTTAGTACAAACTATTATTACACAAAATGTTCTAAACACAAAGAGAGAGAGAGAGAGAGAGAGAGAGAGAGAGAGAGAGAGAGAGAGAGAGAGAGAGAGAGAGAGAGAGAGAGAGAGAGAGAGAGAATAAGGAAACAATGAACTCTTATATTGAATCAGGACTCCATTGCATTGAGAACACACGCAGAGAAAGAAAGGTGAACGACATTGCAATGAACGCCACCCGCATCCAGTCCAGATCGTGATGAACAGCCGAAATGAAAGGAAGCACTCATGAACCAAACTTTGGCAATTATGAGGAATAGATTTGTTGCAGCCCCCGTCCTTCTTTCGAAATCCTGATATGATCAGGAGTAGCATTTTCCTCCAGCAATAATCACTGAGGATGTCCCGAGTTCTTTGTCTGGACGAAGCAAAAAGAAGCAATTCGAAGCGATGGATTCAAATTACAAATTATGGACACGAATCATAAAGCTTTCGGGACAGTCCCCAACTCTACACTTATCATGTGTGTCACTTTGAACGCCCAACTAAAACACAAATGACGAGTCAATATACTTTAAATAATATCCTTCCATTGCAATACAGCACATACATCTGTCCAGCTTTCTCCTCCCGGAAGATATAAAAAAAAAAAAAACCAAAAGGGCTGCGAGCACGATGTGTCTCTACCGCTGGTACCACAAAGTAAAGAGTTCGGGCGCCAAGCCCCAGATCCGTCTCAGGACCTTCAGTTCGTGCATAATGAGACTCATCACATCCTCAAAACTAACTACAGTGAAACGGCGAAGCGATGTATAAAGAAAGGAGAAAGATAGAAAGTAAAGGAGGAGGAGGCAGCCAGGAAATGAACATGTTGGCGGGGAAGGGGATGAAGAATGGGGAGGAAACGGCGGGGGCGGGGGTCATTTGGGGGGGAGGGCAGAGGGTCATTTTCCCCTCTCAAGACACTGATGGACTTGGTTTGCCCCCCTAGTCTTTGAAATAATAATAATAGTCAAATTCACCCCAAGGTGGGTGGGTGTGTGTGGCACACCTGTTTGCTACTTTATGAACTCAATACAGCTCTTAGATGGCTTCAGAATGCTCCAAAATGCGCACAAATTTCCAAACATTTCTCGGGGGTCTTACAGCGGCCCCCTTATCCCCAGCTGGTGGGTTCTAAAGCCTTGCTCCTCCCAAGTTTTGGGGAGAGTTCAAGGGAAAAAAAAAGGGAGGGGGGGAATAGAACAGAAGAGAGAGGGGGGAGAACAGAAGAACAGCGGCTGAACAGATAACATTGCGGACTCAGGTTGCAGAATCTTTCTCAGTCATTCTAACCAGTATGAAATGCAAATGTACATCATGGAAAAATGAGCATTTAACTCTTCGTTCAGTCATTGATCTCCACAGAAGAGGCGGTGTTCAGATTTCTGACCAACTTTGTCCCTAGAATCCAGTCAAAGGGGAATTGAAGAAAACGATCAACTGCGCAAAACATTATTAGTTCGTGGAATGATTGCACGGTTGTTCTTTCATACCACTAACACAACATCACAGTTGATCCCCGTCATCTGACAGAAAGCCGAATGACAGAGCTTACAGAGAGAAAAAGAAAAAATAGTGCCGCTGTCAAGAAGCCAGAAAGTCAACGCAATCAGAGGTAACTACAAAATAATGAGGTTCATATTGCTTCCTATAATGGCTGTTGAATTCCTCACTCCAATCATGCATGAGGAACCTTCCTTGAATTCACATGTACAGACACCTGCAAGCATTCACTCACACGACACAGAGGACAAAAGTGCACAAATGACTTAACACATCATCGCTGGCAATACTACTGACCTGCTTTCTTAGACATTATAGACATTCTTCAGAGCAGAAACTGGAAGCAAACTCGTGGGTTCGAGGAGGCTCCAGTCTTCAGTCATATTCAATTCTTTGGCAACACCACACATTTGCATACGATGTTTAACAATACAGGTTACTTACTATATACAAGGATGTACTTTACCCCCATTTGTATTTTGGAGGCGGTTGCTTTCATCTGCCAATTCATAATTAGGTGACAAAAAGTCCAATATTTGGATGGAAGGGAGAGCACAAACAAGGACACTGATCCAATACTGTCAGAGCAAAACAAACAACCCCAGAATCATCTGCCGGAATCAATGACGTCATTGGGCGAACTGGGCCATTAGCACTGCAAGCTTCGTTGCCTGATGAAATTCATCAAAACTTTACGAAAAGGCAGTCGAACCCGGAATCAACAATACTTCCAGCTGTAACACGGAAACAACCTCAACGAAACAAGTTAAAAAAAGCCACTAAAGAGCTTTATACTTTTAATGTCTGGTGCGGTCTCAACAAAAATAATCCATCAATCATAACTACCCGCCTATTCTTGCAGCTGACTGAAGAGTAGACTCAAAATGGAAGGTAAAAAGATCAGTCCAAGTGAACAGATCGAGGTCTCAATCCGTCATTCGGGTTCCAGGGAATTTGAGAATCTAAAGTAGACACAGAGGGGAATAATATACTGTTTAAAAATACAAGGCACACGCAAGCACGACCAAGCACACTGAACGGGAGAGAACTCCAGAAGCGCCGCAGAATTTTGATTCGCTGGTTTCAGTGCACGAGGAGCACGAGTCCATTCATGAACACAGGTGCGTCCCTTGGCAAAAGGAGCATGGTGGGAGAGGGGGGATCTGGATATGATCCTGACACTTCCTAAAACTCCGCCTCCAGCCTCTGACAGGCTTTGCTATAATCTGGCAGGTTTTCTCGAGTCACACATCCGTCGCTTGACAGGAAAGGTATCAACAGTCGTGAATTTCTGCTCCAGCCTTCAGTGCAGGTCAGGGCAGTCCGAAACCGCTCCCCGAGCGCCTTTACCGGAGAAAATCACTTGAGGAGCAGAACTGCCAATGGAAATGTGACTCTAAATTAGATTCTTCTTCCAATGCGATACCAACTCGATGACGCCGGTGTTAGGACGCAACAACGTAAAACACTTGCAGCAGAGCTCAAAGAGGAGAGCAGAACAAATGAGGAGAGGAGAGGGTGCAAACCCTCACTCCTTGGGTGGACATTTCACGCAGTGGAGATGAGTCTCCACAATCGAGCAGCAGAACTGCAATCAATCATTTGTTGTTGCAGCACGCACAGAATCACAACAGCATTACTGCTGTTCTGTGAGTGTCAAAAATACCCTTATAGACTCAAAGGTGGTTGTGAGCGGAAAACGTTAAAAGAAAATTAATGCAATCAGCAGCAAGGTATCAGAGAGAGAGAGAGAGAGAGAGACAGAGAGAGAGAGAGAGAGAGAGAGAGAGAGAGAGAAATTCAGGTAAAAACAAGCCACCGCATGAGCGACATACTCTGACAACCTTTGACCGGACACAGCAACTGATGGAAAGTGAGGAGGTCAGGTGGACAACGTGACCTCGTCGTGATTATGGGACTCGGGTTCGTTTCCCATCATAAGTGCTTCAAATTTCTTGCATAGATCCAAAGGCTTTGTAGTGACAAGCTTATCCAAAAAGCACGAAGATTTCGAGAAGTTAAAAGGGCATTGTGGCTATTACAATTACACCTCTATATATATATATACAAATATATATATATATATATATATATATATATATATAATATATATATATATATATATATATATATATATATATATATATATATATATATATATATATATATATATATATATATATATTATATATATATATATATAAATATATATATATATATATATATATATATATATATATATATATATATATATATATATATATATATATATATATGAATGTCTTTTCCTGTAATACTACAGTGTAATATGAAAATAAGAAGGCCCATAAAACACTACTTAAACGTTGAAACCATATATTTCGGGCACTTGTTTCTGTATATTTCGGGCACTTGTTTCTGTGCCCCTGTTCACTGGTAGAATATGGACAGGTGGAAAGTTACAATGGTATATATACAAAAACATGAAGGTGTGGCCTTAGGCCTCCGATGTTAAGGAGGTGGCGTTTCTTAAGGAGGAGATTGACCAAATTCCCTAGTGGTTTTTGGCCTCATTAGCTCCCGTTTGGCGATGGATCTGGCGGTCGCGTTTCTTGGGTCATCTTCTTCAAGAGGGGTCCGAGGATTAAGGTGTCGATGGCGTCCGATTTCCAATGTCCTCCTGACAGGTTCATATTGTTGGTTTGATTGATGATAGCAGATTCCAGCATCTTTCTTTTGTACGGACAGCTACTCTTGAAAACCAACTCCGCCCCACTCCAGTTAATGACATCCCCTGTATTTCTAATATGTAGGAAAATTCCCGAACTCTCCGAAGCGTAACGTACTGATCTTTTGTGCTCTGTTATTCTTTGCGAGAGCGATCTACCTGTCTCGCCTACATAGATGTCATGACAATTACTACACGGTATCTTGTAAACTCCGGCTTCTTCCCTTTTGTTATTTAAGTATACGTTAACGAGCGAACTCCCGATGGATTTGGGATAATGGAAAATGAAAGGATTATTAGAACTGAGTTGCTCGGTGGCCTTTTGGATGTTTTCATCGTATGGAAGCTTTATTTTGTTGTTGAAATCTATTTGTCTGTTGTGAGTGGGACCTCTGTAGTATATTTTATTCGCTTTATTAATAGCCCTCTTGATAATGTGTGGTGGATAGAGCAGTTGCGTTAGGTGTTGGCGGATCGTGTTAAATTCTTGATCCAGGTACTCATTTGAACATATCCTAAGTCCTCTGAGGAATAGGTTGCACCCTACCATGATTTTTACGGAGACGTCGTGGTAGCTTAAGAAATGAATGTAGGAGACAGCGAAGGTGGGTTTTCTATATACTGTAAATGCATACCTGTTCTGTTTTCTTATGATCAGTACATCTAGGAACGGCAGTTTTCCGTCCTTTTCCCATTCTGTTTTAAATTTTATGGTCGGAACTAGCGAATTTAGCCTATTAAAAAATTCATTAAAGTCCCCCCAGCTATTGTCCCAGAAAGTAAAGATATCATCTACGTATCTAAGCCAGATCATATTATGGGGTTTGATAGACGACAAAAGTTCTGTTTCGAAATATTCCATGTACAAGTTTGCTAGAAGGGGTGATAGGGGACTTCCCATGCTACAGCCAAATTTTTGTTTGTAAAAATTACCATTGAAAGAAAACACGTTGTTAGTTACACAGAGGTTGATAAGTTTTAAAGTTTTATCTATGCCAAGAGGAAAATGGTCTTCATATGGTTGTAACTTCCTCTCTAAGAAAAACAACACGTCGGCAATCGGGACTTTAGTAAATAATGAATCGACGTCTAGACTGAGCAGTTTGATGTTGTTTGAGGGGATGTTTAAACTATTAAATTTTTGTATGAAATCCTCTGCATGTTTGACGTGGGAGGATGAGAAGGTTCCTAGAAAGGGTGATAACAAGTCTGCGAGCCATTTTGATAATTTGTACATGAAAGAGCCCCTGCTAGATATTATGGGTCGTAAAGGAATCCCATCTTTATGTGTTTTCGGGAGGCCGTAAAAATAGGGGAGAGAGGGGTTGATTACCTTGAATGTCTCTAGTAATTCTATGTCTTTTTTATTGCCCCCTATGGTTCTAACTGATTTGTTAAACTGAGCAGCAATATTTGTTGTGGGATCTTTCGTTAATTTGTCATAGGTCTCCGCATCGTTTAGAAGTTCTTGAACTTTATTGATGTATGTCTCCTTGTCTAACAGAACTATTTTCCCGTCTTTGTCAGATTTTGTGATGATGATATCCCCCCTTTTTCTTAAGCTAACTAATGCATTTTGGAATCTTTTCGGGAGCGAATTTTTGTTGTTATTTTGCTCCAAGACATTTAGCAAAATGCCTTTGAGACATGCCTCTTTCTTGTCATAGTTGTTTTTTGCAAAATGTTTATCAAAAGCAACTAGGAAATTAAGATTACTCTCGGGACCAGGTTTTAGAGCGAATGAAACTCCAAGATTTAAAACGGTCTGTTCTTCTGCAGTGAGGGGATGGTTAGAGAGATTCAGCACATTATTGGGAAGGCCAAGATTATTCCATACGCTGTTCCTAATCATTCTTTTTAATTTGTAGCACAAATTTCTGGAGTGGGACTCACTGTTTTCAATAGCACCTGATAGCACAAAATATGAAAGATATCTGTACATACCATCATCCCTGCACATGAGGCGAAGTGACGTGGCTAGCTCACTTATTTTTCTTCTAATCACATAGATGTCTTGGTGTGTGGCTTGTATTCTGTCTTGGAGGAATGTGCGGATGGAGTCCGGAAATGGGTCTGACACCGATGTCCAACGCGTGAAACCGTACATTTTGGGAGAAACTTGTTCCTGTAGGCATTCTTGTAGAAAATTTCTCTGATTCTTCCTCTTGTGTAACCCATGTACTAGCCGTTCGTACCGTCTAAAGATGTGCTTGACAGCTGGGTTGAAGCCGAAAAACTGGCGTAAACTGTGATGTTCCATAATGGGCAAAAATGAATGTCTTTTCCTGTAATACTACAGTGTAATATGAAAATAAGAAGGCCCATAAAACACTATTTAAACGTTGAAACCATATATTTCGGGCACTTGTTTCTGTGCCCCTGTTCACTGGTAGAATATGGACAGGTGGAAAGTTACAATGGTATATATACAAAAACATGAAGGTGTGGCCTTAGGCCTCCGATGTTAAGGAGGTGGCGTTTCTTAAGAAGGAGGAGATTGACCAAATTCCCTAGTGGTTTTTGGCCTCATTAGCTCCCGTTTGGCGATGGATCTGGCGGTCGCGTTTCTTGGGTCATCTTCTTCAAGAGGGGTCCGAGGATTAAGGTGTCGATGGCGTCCGATTTCCAATGTCCTCCTGACAGGTTCATATTGTTGGTTTGATTGATGATAGCAGATTCCAGCATCTTTCTTTTGTACGGACCCAAGATGACCCAAGAAACGCGACCGCCAGATCCATCGCCAAACGGGAGCTAATGAGGCCAAAAACCACTATGGAATTTGGTCAATCTCCTCCTTCTTAAGAAACGCCACCTCCTTAACATCGGAGGCCTAAGGCCACACCTTCATGTTTTTGTATATATACCATTGTAACTTTCCACCTGTCCATATTCTACCAGTGAACAGGGGCACAGAAACAAGTGCCCGAAATATATGGTTTCAACGTTTAAATAGTGTTTTATGGGCCTTCTTATTTTCATATATATATATATATATATATATATATATATATATATATATATATATTATATATATATATATATATGTATATGTATATATATATATATATATATATATATATATATATATATATATATATATATATGTGTGTGTGTGTGTGTGTGTGTGTACATGTAAATTCTGTGGATGACTGTTTTCATTAGCCATTACTTACCATTTTCAACATTTCAGATGAAAACTGAATGATAAACATTCTTAAAAAACCTAAATAAAAACATAATGTTTACCTTGAAGGTGTTCCGCGTATCCTTGACGGCAATGCAAAGCAGAGGCAAAAACGACACATATCAAATCAAATCTAATCGAATCAAATCAAATCAAATGGAAGACGGTAAACACGAAGCTGCCGACGAAGTCAGCCCCAAAT
>JANJGK010000897.1:115000-202500 GCA_039081455.1 Macrobrachium rosenbergii | reverse complement strand
CTCAGAGCACTGAGGAACAGTGTTAAGACAACAACAAGCACAAGAAAGCAGTATGGGGTCACAGACAACAATAAGATACGTCAGCAAGCAATTCAAGTATGTCAACGACATTCTCCAAACCAAAAACATCCTCAGAGGAAAAACACCTTGTTGGGAAAGAAAGAGGCACCATAAATGCGGCGTCATGAATGCCCAAACGGCGGCCTTTCTTGCCCGCAGTTCAGTCTGGATATACGCCCCACCCTTGCTGTCAAGTGAGCTTCTCAGGGGCACATCGGGAATCATATGAAAGCCAGACAGAGAAGGAGAGAGAGAGAGATTATATCACGTATTGCCAGGCGAAATTCCCCTCAGAAAAGAGAGAAGCAAAAGCGACCCAGTTCTGTAGAGGCAGATAAAGACCTCAAGCGATTCTTTGCAGCGTCCCTTCTGCGGTCCCTACATGCTGCAACCCCTTTCGTTCCTTTTTACTGTACCTCCTTTCGTATTCTCTTTCTTCCATCTGACTTATCTCAACCCTCTCCTGACAACTGATTCACAAAGCGACTGCAAAAGGTCTTCCTCTTGTTACTTAACCTTTCAGACCTTTTACTGTCAATTCCCGCTGCAGCGCTGAATGACCTCATGTCGCTGTTTGTGTACCAACTTCATAGTTTAAGCCTGAACTGTGGTTTGTCATGTTGATGTTGTATAGTTTCCCAAGGTATTGTTTCTGGATTGTTACCGTATGTTGCGCAATGGTATTGTGTGCAGAATCTTTTGAAAAATCACCCAGAACACCCTTCTCTTTTTGCAATTCCTGGAACTGATAAAACCTTTGTCACAAAGTTGATAAACATCGACTACAATTAGCAAACAGATCATGGGGTATGAAACAACAATCCTGACAATCCCGTGAAAAATTATTAATGGTGAAGCTGATGGTGAATAATAGAAATACGTCCAAATTTGTAAAACACTAATATTGTCACACACAGTTGACAAACGTGAATAATCATGGAGAACGTTATGATAATCATAACAGAACTGTGAATAACGATGAAGATACGGGTCATTAATGCAACAAATATTCACTGATGGATGAAAATGCATTAAATAAAGGTTGGATTGTGGCAGAAAATAGTTGTACTCACCAATGTCTGAGATATTCTTGTCGTGCATTTTTCTGTCTTGTTCTCTGCACAGCTGCTGCACCCATTCACAGCCAAGAAAAGGCCACCGACAAAGGCCAGCCACAACTGGCGCTTGCAGTCATGCTGACAGAAATAAAGGCGAGGACGTGGCCTGCTTTGCTCTGATTCTCTGGCGACACAAATCCCGTCGTCGCCACAGATGTTGGCAGCCTTGGCGGCACTGCAATAAGCCACATCCATCTTCTCACCCTGTGCCTCTTGTTCTCGTTCCAGGTAACAGAACAGACATCCCCTACAGCCAGCCAACAGACTGTTCCTTATCAACAGGAGCTTTCGTGCGGCGCTCACGAGAGCAGGCATCATCCTTCTTCACAGACGAAAACCGACCTTATAAAGGTCAATGAAAATCCTGTCGCAGCGTTTTAATAAACTTCACCGAGGTGACACCAGGCGGACTGACATCTGAACACGACGAAACTTCTTCCAAAAAAGCTTCTTCACCTTGACCATCAAGCCACTGACGACAGACAGATTCTGTTTCCCTTTTTGCTTTTTTCCACACTATGCGGGGGGGACAGCCCCCTGGCCACAAACGCACTTCCACAGAATCTATGTTGGCTCAGCTCAATACAGCAGCAATACTATCGCTCGATGACTGATAACATCCTTGCCCTTAGTGATAAAGTAGAACGAACACGGAAAGGACTTCCAGAGTCACACAACAACAACACACAACAAAAGCGCCGGTTGGCCTGCAGCCACTCGCATCACAACATGTCTCCGAGTAATAATATTAATTCTGTATAACGGCTCCCCAGAAAAACGCTTCTAAGAGTAGCTGGCCCACTTCATGGCGCATGACAATATTATCGATAAAGACACTGGCTCTCCAGAAGCAGGTGAGTTGTGACTTGCGTCAGGGAAAACACTCTTTCAATTGAGAGCAATTCTCGACCGTATAAAGGTGGCGCATAACGTTATTCTTTACGCCACATTCTTTATGAATCCTGTTCCAACCCGAATTTCGATGGAAGTGGCGCATAACATGTTTCTCGACTGATGGACACGTGTGATTGCTGTCATGTAGGGAGAAATTATTTTTGAATTTGAAGTGTAAAAGTAAGTATATACCTTAGTTTAACCAGACCACTGAGCTGATTAGCAGCTCTCCTAGAGAGAGAGAGAGAGAGAGAGAGAGGGCTGGCCCGAAGGATCAGATTGATTTTACGTGGCTAAGAACCAACTGGTTACCTAGCAACGGGACCTACAGCTTATTGTGGAATCCGAACCAAATTATAGCGAGAATTGAATTTCTATCACCAGAAATAAATTCCTCTTATTCTTCATTGGTCGCTCGGAGATTCGAACTCGCGGCCAGCAGAGTGCTAGCTGAGAACGGAATCCTCTCGCCCAACGAGGAACTATGAATTTGGAGGGAGAGAGAGAGAGAGAGAATCCACTGTAGTCTGACCTTACATAACCCGGTTCCTGTATTCATTTACTTGCAGGTTATAGAACCATGATGGCTCTTCTCCAAATGTCCAAGATGGAAACCACTTTGACATCTTCAGCTGGTTACTGTTATATAATAATAATAATAATAATAATAATAATAATAATAATAATAATAATAATAATAATAATAAAGTTGACTGGACAGCAGGAAAATGGAAGGAGGACCGAATAGAGAGACAAAAATATAATAATAATTACAACAACAATAATTGTCACTCGGTGAGAGAAGACGGGAGGTCCTGGTGGGGGGGAGGGGGGGAGCCTTTTAGCCCGGTGTGATTCTGTAAGGGACGGCATACAATGCGGTCTTACGGGCGCTCGTGTGTGGGTCATCCATCGGAGAAAACAAGGCAAAGCATCCATCCCGCTTTCTCTCTCTCTCTCTCTCTCTCCCTCCGGTGCATCAACTGGAGGGGACCGCTCGAAGGAACGCAACTTCTACCACACAATATTCCTGTCTGTTTCTCTCCAACCATCGTTGTCTCGATTCATGTACAATCACCACCACTTGCATTGCCATGCAAGCATTCCAATCATGTGCTCATAATGTTCCACCGAATCTTCTGTATCAAACTGTGTGTATGTTTCTGTTTGTGGAGACGCCAAACGTCTCGCCAGTTCACATATATTATGCTACTGCGTTGTATTCATTAATCTGTCTCGAATCTCATGCAATTGGCCATATGTGGAATTTCCTGGCCTTTCCATTGATATATGTTTTATCACTGTATGTTTATTATGTCTCTCGCAATCGCCATCTGTTTGTCTGTCAACAAACACAGATGTCCGAAACATAACCTCTGTTTTGCCCTGTCTGTCTGTCTGTGTGTAGAAACTACTTTGCGGCTCGCACCAGCCAATAACAACTTCGAAGATTCTGTAGCACATGCATCGTCTTAAGTAATCGTAAGACCCCCACTGGTTAGTGTTAATCCCGATACTGTTTCGACAGGTTCACGGCTTTATCATTCGCCTTTAGCAGCAGTTTTTTTGGATTATGCTCGACGTTAGAAGTGTTTATCACTGTGAAAGCTAAGAGAACACCATGACTCGACATAAGAAGACGAAGAAGCGACCGCCGTCATCTGGTTATTTCACGGACGAAGCTCTTCACCCACCACCTCCGGAAGAGGAGATCCGGTAGCGACCACGAAACACTTGATCTACCAACCCACCCATCTTCCCCTTCGCCCTCCCTCCACCTCCTCCTCTTCCTTGCAAGCCTCTCCTCCTCCTCCTCCTCCTCATCCTGTGAGGGAGGTCCTCGGACCCTCGTCCTCCACCTCCTCCTCTGTCCCACCCCAGCCCCCCTCATCGTTCACCTCTTCCCCCTCCAGTCTCCGACGCAAATGAGTACCCCCCATTACCGGAGTTTCGAGTGCTTCCTGCCGAAGGACTGACCTCGTACGCTGCAGTAGTGGCTCTTCAGAAAAACAACCCTAGCATCAACATCTCAGCACGGCCGAGTCACAGAGGAGAATTCACCATTACTCCAAAGATCGAGCAACAGCCGACCTCCTGAAGGACAACAAGGAGTTTCAGTTACTGAACCCAAATGAGAAGCTGAACAAGGCCATCATCTGTGACTGCCCAACAGAGCTCCCTCTGGATCCTCTTCTGGAGCTCCCCCACATTGTGAACGCAGAGAGGTGTGTAACCAGACACAAAGCACCTTCACGGAAGATCCTGGCCACCTTCAGAGGACCAGCCCCGAGCCAAGTATGGCTTAGGACGTGGGGATACTACCCCACAGAGGAATACACGCCAGAACCTCTCAGGTGCTGCAGATGTCAACGTTACGGTCACCATCAAGAACGTCTCAGAGGTCCTGCAATCTGTAACAAGAAACACGAGACAAAGTTGTGTCTTGAGAAACTGAAAGAAGGGGAACCTACAGTACAACACCCAAGTGCCCCAACTGTTCTGAACGTCATCACGCGAGGTTCAAACGATGCAGTGCTCGATTGTCCCGCATTGCACAGTTGAAAGCAAGAGCCAACCTCCTACAGCAACACTTGCTGCACCCAGACCAACGACACCACCAGAGCCACGGTTAGAAACGACCAAACAGGTTGTTGAAGCAGCGGCCGATTTGCGTCACGATATAGGGACTCAAACTGAACAGCCAACACCCACAACCCCTCAATCTACTCCCAAACCAGAACCTCAAGCCTCTCCCTTCCTCCGCAACCTACTCCAAACCCCGTCATCGAACCTCAAGTCTCGAGCCCGGAAATGCAACAGCCACAGGTGCTAATCTCAACCTTAGACCTCCTTGGTGCCCTAACCAAAGCTGTTAAGAGAGGGTGTAAAAACCCAAATGGAACCGCAAACACTGGGAAAAAAGACCCTGACAGAGAGACAGAAAGGATCTTCTCACTGACACGCGATCTCTTCGACGAAATCCGCTATCATTTCTCCCGAAGCGGATGAACTCAGACAGCGGCTCCGACACAAGTACTCTAATAGTCGCTTATCATTTGATCAGCAACTATTCTGTGTCTGCCACTTAAAGCCTCCCTTTCCCGAAACTTTTCAACTATCGCTCAAACTACCACTTAAGCTGTTACTTCTATTTGTGTTGCTTTTTCTAAAGCTTACAATTCTTCATTTCCTCCATCGACCCCTACCACTAAAAGATCGATGCTTTTTTGTTTTTCGAAGTAAGTTAAATATGGTATCAAATCTCCATAGATTTTCTGGTTTTCCGGTTTTTCTTTGACGATGAATATTTCATTTTCTTTAGTGGTTATTATCTTCCACTTGGCTGGGCTCACTCGCTACCATCGCTCTTTCTCTCCAACTATTATTATTATTAAAGTAGTTTAACCAGACCACTGAGCTGACTTTCAGCTCTCATAGGGCTGGCCCGAAGGATTTGATTAAAATACTAGGTCTAGGCCTGAAGTCAAGCGCTAGGACCCAATAGATCATCCAATACTAAGATGAATAAATTAAAATGAAATTAAAAACTGCACATAGGTACATGCTCTCATACAATAAATACATTTACTCAGACTTCCTTACATACATACTAAAACGGTATATTAAAATTCAGAATATAAATTAAACAAAATTTTAAAAATTCTTTTTTGTAAAATTCAAATGTTAAAAGGATTTTCATATTTTTATTATTTACTTTTTATATTTTGTTAATTAAATTACAGTTTTTCAAGAACATCAAAATTGGAATGATTGAAAATGTGAAAGATTCTGACAAAATTTCTTTCACTGTCCTATTTCCAAAAGTAGACATTCGTTGTCGGTCATACTTTGGACATTCACGTAACACATGTCTGACCGTTATTAATACTCTGCATTCTGAGCACTCGGGAGCCGGGCCATGTGGGCTGCTCATTAAGTGCCCATGTGTCAGACGAGTATGGCCTATTCTGAGGCGTGTTAAAATTACTTGTGCGTGTCTCTCTCTTTGATATGATGAACTCCATTTTTTAACATTAGGTTTTAATTCTTTCAGTTTATTACTTTCAGGTTCTTCATCCCATATATGTTGCCATTTATTTATGATACCCATTTTTATGTGAGTTACATAATCTGTAACAGGGATATTCACATTTGATCTTGTCATGTGAGTTGCTGCTTTAGCTGCTTTGTCTGCTTCTTCATTTCCTTTGATCCCTACATGCGCAGGGATCCAACATATTTCTACATTTTTTCCATTATTATATAATTTATGGAGATATAATTTAATTTGTTGTACTATATTATTATTAGACTTGTAACTTTGAATAGCTTCTATAGCGCTTCTTGAATCACTGAAAATTACAAAATTATTGAATGATGATTCTTTAATTATTTTTATAGCTGATGCAATTCCATACAATTCTGCTGTAAATACAGAAGCATTATTGGGCAGAGAGAACTGATAAGTTTTGTCTTGGGACACTGCAGCATATCCTACTCCGTGTTCTGATTTAGATCCATCTGTATATATTGCATAATGTGGACCTTTTCGGTTTATATGCTCTATTGTATGCTGTCTATGGTGTTCTGTTGTATATGAGTTACTTTTTGATAAATACTTGAGGTGTGTGCAAATTCTCGTTTTATTCATTGTCCAGGGAGGAGGTGATTTGACTATTACAGGCACTTGTATATTTATATTCAGCGACTCAAACAATCTTTTAGCTCTAATTGGGAAAGGTGGTGGATGGTTGTTTATAAATACATCTCTTAATTCAAATAATTTTTTGGTTGGAGAATCACTAGTTTGAATTCTTAAAGCACTTTTCATTGTTACTAGCTCTCTATGGAGAGACAAAGGCAGTTCACCACATTCAACCTGTAGCGATGATTTTGGTGATGATCTAAAGGCTCCTGAGCATATTCTAAGGCCTTCATTGTGAACAGGGTCTAACATTTTCAGAACTGCGTCAGATGCCGAGCCATATACTTCACTTCCATAATCAATGATGGACAGAACTGTTGCCTTATACAGCACAGTAAGGGTATGTCTATCGGCTCCCCAAGTAGTGTTCGATAGTTTTCTAATTAGATTTAATGCTCTTTTACTTTTAGATTTTACATATGTAATGTGGGCTCTCCAGTTCAAGTGGGTATCAAATACTAATCCTAAAAATTTTGCTGTTTGGCCAATTGGTATACTATGGTTTTTGATTTTTAAATCTATTTCTTCACCTTTTTTCCACTTTTTATTTTTATAAAACATGATTGCTTGAGTTTTATCTATGGAAAATTTAAAGCCTACAGATGAGGCCCATTCATCTATTTTTACTATGCTCTTATTAATGATTCGTTCTGCATGTTTTATTCGGGATGCTGAATAATATATGGCAAAATCATCCATGTATAGGTTACTTTTAATGCCAATAGGTAGATTTTTACTGATATCATTAATTGCTAAAGTAAACAGTGTTCCACTAAGGACGCTTCCCTGTGGAACACCGTTTTCAAGTGGAAATGTTCTAGACAGATCATCATCAATTCTTACCTGAAAATTGCGGTTTGTCAAAAAGTTCTGTATAAACCTAGGTAAATGTCCACGGATGTTGTTGTTTTGTAAAGTTTTTAATATAGCATACCTCCATGTGGTATCGTATGTCTTTTCAATGTCAAAAAAGACAGCTACAGTAATTTGTTTTCGTTCAAAACCTCTACATATATGGTCTTCTAAGTTACAGAGAGAATCCAATGTGGATCTGTTACACTGAGACCCAATCTGAGTGGGAGTTAAAATTTTATTTTCTCGAATGTGCCATGTTAGTCGAGCATTTACCATTTTCTCTAACAATTTGCATAAGCAGCTTGTTAAAGAAATTGGTCTGTAATTATTTACATTGCTGGGATCCTTTCCAGGTTTGGGGATTGGAATTATTATAGCTTTACGCCAATCATCTGGAAATAAATTTCGAAGCCATAAATGATTATAAAACTCTAATAAGTATGACTTTGCCAAAGGTGCTAAGTGGCAGATCATCTCAAAACAAATATTGTCACCTCCAGGAGCAGATTTATTGCTGTTTGAGAGAGCATATTCCATCTCTGACATACTAAATTTTCTATTATAATATATATCGTCAATTGTTTCAAAATTTATTGTTATTAATTCTATTTTATTTTTTTTTTGTGCGGAAGTGTTCATCTAAATTCTTATCACTACTTACATTTGCTAAATTTTCTCCCATTACATTACTTATTTCTTTTGGATCAAGTGTTCTTTTCCCATCTTTTAATATGGCATGTCTGGGTGGTTTGACATGGGTACCATTTATTTTCCTGAATTTTTCCCATATTTTTTGTATGGGAGTATTATTAGAGAGATCTGATACGTATTTCCTCCATGAAATGATTCTTCCTTGAATTACTTCTTTTTTAAATTTTGCAGATAATTTGTTGTATACAGGTTTTAATGTATCAATTTCTAGTAATAATACAGTCATTTTTTGTAAAGTTCTTTCTAATATCGGTAATGTTTTATTCATTTTATTGAACTTTCTATTCAAATTATCTAATCGTCTCCCTATTGAGTGTTTCATATTTATTAATTCTGTTAACTCATCAGACCACCAGGGAACTTTGTGTTTTGTTGGATGGGGTTTTGACTTTGGTATTGCTTTATCAGCAGCATTTTTAATAAAATCAACAAGAAATTTATTAGTTTCATTATGATCTTTTAAATATTCAAACTGTGGGATATTTCTAGTGTGCATTTCATATCGCTCCCAATCTGCTTTATAGATGTTATAGTGAGGGACATGTTTTGCAGGATTATTTTGCAGTAAGGAAATTAATATTGGGAAATGGTCACTGATGTGCAAGTCATCAACTGTATTCCAATCCAATCTGTCAACTATGCTTGTTGTACATAAAGTTAAGTCTACTGAGGAAAATGTTCCATGTGTTTTTGAAAAATATGTGCTAATTTCGTCATCATTTATACAGCACATGTTGTTGGAATCCAT
Organism: Macrobrachium rosenbergii; assembly: GCA_039081455.1. NCBI lineage: Eukaryota > Metazoa > Arthropoda > Malacostraca > Decapoda > Palaemonidae > Macrobrachium > Macrobrachium rosenbergii. The sequence goes on along the minus strand of JANJGK010000897.1, from coordinate 193,409 downwards.
GAACTCTTCTATTTTACTACCTATTCTATTTGAGTTTGTACAATGACAGTCCCATATTGGGTTGTGGGCGTTAAAATCACCTACTATTAATGTAGGTTCCTTGGTATTGTTAAGTAAATCTTTAAGTTTATCAATATCGTAACTTTTATTAGGTTGGTTATATAAGTTATAAATTATGTAATTATCATTTTTTATTCGTATTTTAATACTTGATATTTGCAAGTCAGTAAAATTTACAGGTACTATGTCATAACATACTTTGTTATGTACATATATAGCAGTACCTAAATTTCCTTCTTCTTCTCTAGATGTAGATACTAAGGTATATTTACCTATTGTTGGTATTGTTTTGTTGACATGTTGTAAACATATTATCATTGGCTCATATTCCTTTAGTAATCGTTGTATTTCTCCCAAATGTAATCTGGTCTGTAGACCATTTACGTTCCATTGTATAATATAATTATTGAAAGTATAACGTTAGTGTGTTCAAGTGTTATTTTCTTTTTGTGGATCATCAATCTGCATTTTTTCTAAAATCCTATTTACAATATTTATTTGTTTTTCTTTATAAGACATTATGTGTCCAATGCACATACAGCCCTTTTCGTGAGTGTCCAAACTAGTAGTTTCTTTATTTCTGTAACTTATAAAATTTCGTATAGTGTTTGTTAAACTTTCTTTTGTTATGCTTTCATTTTTGTTGCACAATTCAATGAAGCATTCATTACATCCACATGTGTTTTCGTGTGTCGTTTTTTCATTTACTCTTGCTGTACCTATTGTTGGTGATGGGGTAATCTCTTCTCCCATCACATAATCATTTTTGTCAATAGTTTGATCCTCTACTATTTCTTTGATGTTCTGGGTATCTGTTTCTATTGGTTCTATTATTACTTTAGGAGACAAAGGCATTTTCTTATTATTTGGTTTATGTTCTTTCTTGGGGTCTCCCGCCTTTATTTTAATGGATGTATCTCTAATAATAGTTGGTTTTTTGTTGGTCTTGGGTGGAGTTCTCTCTAAAGGTCTCTTTTTTTCTTTAGTTTCTAATTCATCAGAACTATCTTTTAATATTTCTATGGTGCTTGTATTGTCTTCTAGTGATTCTATTTCTCTTAAAATCTCAAATGAATTTGAGCAAAGATTTGTATACATTTCTTGGTCCTTTGCTATATTGGTTTCTTCTTGCAAAGTGGTCATTTTTCTTTGAGACTGATCTACCAGGGTTTTGTTATTCTTATTTATTTCCACTTTTGTTTCTTTGTTTGATCTTATTGCTGCAGAAAAAGTTCGTTTCTTAGCGGGATCATGCATTCCTCTAACCTTTAATTCTAATTTGGCCTCTTTTATAGGCATTCCTGTCCTTTCCTGAAGTAATTTCAATTCAGTATTGTATATATAATATATACATTCCTTAGATCTTGCATGGTGATTTTGTCCACAGTTCACGCATTTTGGTTCACCACACCTCCACTGTGTGGCATGTTTGTCAGATCCACAGTATGCGCATACAGATGTATTATGGCAATTTTTTCTTGTATGTCCATACATACTACAGTTTTGGCACTGTAGTGGTTTAGGGACATACGGTCTCAGTTCTCTGCTTTGGCCTAAGATTTTTATTTTTAAGGGTAATTCATGGCCTTCAAATTTTATCTTTGCTATTCTTAGTATTTTTTCATTACTCCGTCTACTAGCTATGTTGTGAATTTCGCAGTCTTGAATATTGCTGTACCTTTTTTTAAGGGAATCTAGCAATATATTCTTTTCTATTGGTTCATCATTATCAGGGAGTACTATGGTACCCTGGACACTGTTCAAATTGTCATGTTTTTTAATATGTACTTTAACATTATCAATATTTTTTATATTTAAGTAATTTTCCGATTGATTTCTTGTAGTGGTTTCTATCAACCACATCTGTTCTTTTACTTGTCTGAATGACATTTCAGTAGTTGAATGTCGATTCAATAAGAAGTTTTCTCATTTCAATGGTGATATTTTTTTCTCCGTTTCTAATGTTAGGAATCTTGACCAACTTCCACTCCCAAAGAGGGAGTCGAAGTGGGTCAATGTTGGGTCAAGATACTTGGTTTTTTTTGGCTTGTTTTTCATTGGAGCATAGGGCTCCAGTGTAATTACGTTCGTATTTTTTTCTGATTTTTCCAGAGAGAGGTCAGAGGAGGTTCCTGCAGTCGTTAACTGTGCCGAATCGCTACCATCAAAGGGTCCAGGGGTACTTGAATCGTTAACACAACTTTGCATTAAGACAAGTAAATTGGAGAAAAAAATAAAAAAAAGGTAAATAAACCTGACAACCTTAAAAAGATATCATCAGCCTTTCATGGGGTTTATTCTTCCGCCAATGGCACAAGTGAGAACCGACTCCCAAATGTCCGCACCCCTACCCTACCCCAAAGGGGATGGCACAACATGATTAGAGTGGCTCAAGTGTAAGCCAACCCGCTTGATAGGACTGAGAGCATTACTAGAATACAATCATCCCCACCCTAATCACATTATGGGCAAACCGGACAGAATGCCGAGAGTCCTATTCCCAGAACTAGACCCCCCTGGAATCCGTGGTCCAGTCCCGTAGAATAGTTCCGCCTGAAACTTCAGGTCCGAACATTATCGGGCAGTTGATGGTCTTGCCACGGTTCTCACTATTTAGCTTCGGATATAAACCCAGTCCCAGCTATGATACCTTTTCCTATTTACCAGGTCCAAGAAATTTGTACGAAAGTGAAAATATCCACGCCATTTAAATCGAAAGGTTTGTAGGTGATCCGTCAGGGCCCGGGCTCTTATTCTTCGTAAGAACGAAGAAGAGAAGCCAGGGCCCCTTACCCCCTCACCACGTGAAGGAACCTACTTCGAGGGGTTCTCTCCAACTAACGGGTGCCTTAGGGCTCAAAGAGGTTTGCAACTAATCTAACATGACACTTCAATTATTGGTTTATCAACAATTTTATTTAGGGATACGAGACAGTTTCCTGACCTTTCAAAGACCGTGAGTGTGACACAGACAGACAGCTTTTGAACAGACATGTCTTCTCACCGTTTCCACAAATGGGAGCAGATTCGCCATCAGTCAGTGATAACCGATTCCTCCTAATTCTTTGGGGTACACCTCTTGGTCCTAAGTGCCGACCTACCCACAAAATAATCCTTCAAATACTTTTGCGTTGCCGAGATTTAGAACCGAATTGACCACGCTTCGACTGACTCTACAAAGTAAAATCATTAGCAACAGGTATGACTCGTATGAACAAGATCGGCCTTATGAGAGAGAGAGAGAGAGAGAGAGAAACCCCCCCGAGAGTTCGTTGGGGTATAGCGTCACCTTACCTGGCACCGATTGGCTGATAGGCCTAAGGAGAAGTGGCAGGGCCAATCGTGTCCAGGAGAGAAGAAATCGGGGGTTGTGAGGTACTACTACAGGGCGGGAGGAAGATGCCCAAAAAGGCGTCCTCCTCCCTTTGAGGGCAGAGCGCTTTTGTTGAAGTCAGGGGAAAGACCGGCATCCCGTCGCCGCCTCCGTCGGTTTCTCCCTCCGCCTCTCTCTCTCTCTCTCTCTCTCTCTCTCTCTCTCTCTCTCTCTCTCTCTCTCTCTCTCTCTCTCTCTCTCTCTCTCTCGTGTTTACTGCAGCCGGACCAGTGTAAGTAGACCCCATGAGAGGTCGGGGTCATATATATAATATATATATATAAAATATATATATATATATATATATATATATATATATATATATATATATATATATATATATATATATATATATATATATATATATATATATATATATATATATATATATATATATATATATAGTGTTAGTTAGTTTTGAAGGCAAGGGCCAACATGACGACATGCTATGAACCGTCAATTGTACAATATTTACATAATAATAATAATAATAATAATAATAATAATAATAATAATAATAATAATAATAATAATAATAATAACAGTAAGCTGTGATGCCTTGTCGTTGCAGTAAGACTGATACCACCCGTGGTGCCTCCACTTGGGCTTTCTGACCACTAACCTGTCTGTCTGTCTGTCTGTCTCTGCAGGCGTTAGAAAAACGGTTTAGAACAGAACAGAACAGAATGTAACAAAATATAGCATGAAGGCCGGAGGCCAAGCGCTGGGACCTGAGGTCATTCAGCGCTGAGACGGACAATGAGAGGAAAAAGGTCCAAAAAGCGTAACAGGAGAAAAAGAACCTGAAAGCAGCTGAAGAAGAAGAAGAAGAAGAAGAAGAAGAAGAAGAAGAAGAAGAAGAAGAAGAAGAAGAACCACTACGAACCACCTGATAGGAAGATGGAAGAAAGAGAATGTGAAAGGAGGTACAGTAAAAGGAATGAAAGGGGCTGTAGCAGCAGCTATGGGAACAGAACCTACAGTTGTGCCTACAGTGCACCGCATGAGGTGCACTGACGGTACTACCTCTCTGCAGCACCCTAAAAGGGCTTCCTTCCATCCACTGTTGATTGAACTTGTCAAAAACAAAGAAGTTATTAACGGTCATATTCCATCAACACAGACTGACAGACAGACAGACTGATGAGACAGAGATAGAAAGAGTCAAGAGGCGTCTTTGTCGTCTGTGCATCCTGCTGCTTCTGTCACTTTTCAGTATCCCACAAGCGGTCCTCCTTTCTGTCAATTTACACTGGCACTTCTGTCCACAGCCAGGAGAACGGAGGCTGCGGCTCCAGTACAGACGGAGTCACTGTCAGTTTTGGGAAGACGGACCTCAAGAAGAAAAAGACTGATTTCGCACTTAATGCACTCTAGTCACTTTTGAGCCATGTTGCCAAATTCTGCTGAATGCATAATCAACCTCAACCTCTCTCTCTCTCTCTCTCTCTCTCTCTCTCTCTCTCTCTCTCTCTCTCTCTCTCTCTCTCTCTCTCTCTCTCTGCTGGATGACAGTAAATCATTTCCTCAAACCCGTCTCTGTGTGTGTATGAGGAAGGGAGCGAGCCTGTGGGGGAGGGGGGAATGCCTTTAGTGACAGGTAGAGCTTTGGGACTCTGCCCCCTCCCACCCCTCCATCATGGTGCTACGTGCTCTCTGTCTCGATGATAATCTCGAGTCTTTATTTGTTGCAGTAAAAAATGAAGAACACTGTACATAAGGAAAGGCATGAACTATAAATGTCCCACCGTCCTTCAAGTGAAATAGCGTGAACTAGAATCCTCCATCAACTGGGCATCACTGAAGACAATTCGGAATGACGATGCAAGTGAAGATGCAAGCAAAACTGACGATGATGGAAGAAGAAGAAAAAGGGAAACCAGCAAATGCTATTTAATACCAAGAGGCCAGTGAGGGAGGGAGGCCTCCACAAATACCAGTCCACGGTCACCTGACTGACACTGTCCAGTCAGTAACGATAAGGAGGTTTCCAACTGCTAGATCTTGCACTGAAAGTCACCCCAAATATCAATCAGAATCCGACCTGGAACAACGTTTTCTTGCGCAAGCAATCAGCCAGGAACGATGCAAGCATGATTTCACAGATGGCTATCGTTCAAATGTACGTGTGATTTGGTGAACTTAGAGCAAACTAAAGCAAAAAAAAAAAACTACCGGAGAATCCTCCAGTTCCTAATAAAATCTCAGAGTAAATTACACCACAGAACAAGACCAAAGAGGAGGAGGAGCAGTCTTGCACGACAGGGCAGAGCTCACGTCATAAACAATGGCACCTGCAAGAACAGACTGTGACTCAAGGTCTGAATTACTATGCTCCACCATCCCCTCACAAAGAACCTGAGAATGTCCTCTTGACAACAGTCCTCCTCCTCCTCCTCCTCCTCCTCCTCCTCCTCCTCCTCCTCCTCCTCCTCCTCCTCCTCCTCCTCCTCCTCCTCCTCCTCCTCCTCACAATGATTCGGTAGTAACCGGACCATCACAGCTGACAAGCAGCAGCACCCAGACAGAAAGACCGTCTCAAGCAGGATTCGAGTGATATGAGCGACCAGTATCAAGGCAAACAAACAGTTGTAATTGTGTTTACAGCCGCGTGCATTCGATCAGCTAAGAGCCAAGAACAAGGACGAGTATCGAAAGGAACGATTTCTATCATCATTCAGCATGAGCAAATGAATAATATTCGTACGGGAGTTGGAAATATTATCTAGGCACCTCGCCAACTCCAATACAGCATAAAATCCCAAAAAAGGTTGTTGAAGTCATTCACAACATCCAAAAGACTGCCGACGACCCTGAAGTAAATAAGTCTCAGAAAAACTACTACTGTGGCTCTCTCTCTCTCTCTCTCTCTCTCTCTCTCTCTCTCCCTCTCTCTCTCTCTCTCTCTCTCTCTCTCTCTCTCTCTCTCTCTCTCTCGTCACTGCTTCCATTTCAACAGACAGGAACTGACAGGCAGGAGGCACCAGATACATTCTGAACAGCCACGAGTGACTGGGTGGTTCAAAACGCCTCTTCAAAGAAAATCAGCAGAGGTTGCCATAACAGAACTAGAGCTGAGAAACACATATATGTGAATAAAACTGCCATTCAAATACACCGGTCTTCTGATTTCGAGTCGAACTGTCAACCTCAAAAAAACATTGTAGGCCGTATTATTTGACTGAAATAACAGGTAAACCAAGTTATGCAGTTGGAGTGGGTACAAAAAGGGCCATCGTACGTCGAGAAGCCATGTCGGCCTAGGTTTCCCTACATGCATCTAATATCTAATATATTTTTTATTGTTATCTGTTGCAGTGCACTGTAGGTCATTTGCCAGTTTGTATTTACTTTAGGGTGCAGTCTTACTGTACTGAAATGATATGTTTTAAAATGTATTTGCGCATTTTACATAACTTTCGATGTACACAACTAGTCTAGGTAGTTGGCCGTTTTCTATGCAGACTGCCACGTGGGCAGGAGGATGATTGCAACAGAACGACAAAATACCTATAAAATACAGCACAATAAAATGCAATACAGCGAAACGGAATAAATCGCCTCATTAATTAATAGAAAACCAGGTCGAAATATGAAAGAGTTCAACCCAAAGCAGAAGAAAATGTCGACCCAGAGCAACTGTGGGCCTAACGTGAAGCACCCGAAGAGAGGGAAACGTCACCCCAAGCACACCTCCAGAGAACCTTGGCTTTTCTTGTCTCTAATGATAATGAGGAGGGAGACAGACAGACAGACAGACAGACAGACAGACAGACAGACAGACAGACAGACAGACGCCTTCGACCAGTGAATTATCTCACAATGGAACCACACTCCCTTCGGAACATCATTCATTGTCAGTGGAGGAAGCAAACGAAAGTGAGCAGTGTGGCCGTGGATGAGGAAGGACCTACAGTAGGCCTAGAAGTGGACTGACAATCAGTCATTCAGCTCAAAGGATTCTTCCCGAGGATTGTGGACTTGGACCTACTCCCTTCTGTGAAGGCTTTCTTGCCACGCCCCTTTGCATCCACACAATCATCCTAGACGAAGCAAACACGATCTCAGGATACAGGAAGACAGTTCAATCCTGATGTCAGTCAGAAATTTATATTTATACACATACATATATATACACATACATATGTATACCCTCCCATCATGAGATTATAACAAGTGACAGTAAACGAGACTTTATCGTATTTTACTGGTACTAGACCTTCAATCCTAGACATCCTTTAATCCTAGACCTTCGATCCTAGACATCCTTTAATCCTAGACCTTCACTCCTACTTTAATCCTAGGCCTTCAATCCTAGAAGTTCTTTAATCCTACTTTAATCCTGGATATCCTTCAATCCTACTTAAATCCTAGACCTTCAATCCTAGATGTTCTTTAATCCTACTTTATCGTAGAAGTTCTTTAATCCTACTTTAATCACAGACCTTCAATCCTGGACATCCTTCAATCCTACTTTAATCCTAGACCTTCAATCCTAGCACTCCTTTAATCCTACTTTAATCCTAGATCTTTAACCCTGGATATCCTTCAATCCTACTTTAATCCTAGACCTTCAATCCTAGAAGTTATTTAATCCTACTTTAATCCTAGACCTTCAATCCTAAAGTCCTTTACTCCTAGACCTTCAATCCTGGATATCCTTCAATACCACTTTAAACCTAAACTCTAAAACCTGGAAATCCTATAATCCAGGACCTTCGATCCTAGAAATCCTTCAATCCTAATTTAAACGTTGAGGATTCTTTCCGCCCTGACAAAAAAAAATAAAGGGGAAAAAACGTTTCTTCCTGTTCGTCCCCTTGGAAGAAATAGAGAGGAAAAAAAGACTAAAAACCTTCTTGGATTATTGTCAGATTGGGCTGGGTCTCTCACCCCTCCCACCTTTGCCCTACCCCCAAACCCTTTGGCATTCTCTCTCTCTCTCTCTCTCTCTCTCTCTCTCTCTCTCGTTGTAGCCAAAAATCGACGCTACAAAGAGCAACATGGCGTATCATCAACAAAGATGGCGACCAAAGGACTGTCCAGAACACCCAAAAAAGCACCAGTCCAATTTTGGGAATTGAGATCAGTGGGGATCCAAAAGAGCCGTTGCAGAGCCTGTCCCCTCATTACTACTACTATTTTCGAGAGGAGAGCCGTTGCAGAGAAGGGGGACCGCGCTACAACTACTAATCCCCACTGATCTCAATCCCCCGAAATTTGACTGGTATTTTTGGGGAATTTTGGTTTGTCTTTTGGCCGCCATCTTTATTGATGTTACGCCCTTTTGAGAGCTTGAGGAGTCGATTTTGTGGTTTTGTTCTTCATATTTTCGTATAAAATTGTTAAGGTGGACAGAGAAAAGGGGTATGTTCCCATAGGAGCTGAACTACCCGTGTTTATGCTCCCTCCTGGGTAGAGATGACCTGCCAAATCTACGACTAGTGCCCCACCACCAACCCCCGCCTTACAATGACGTATCATCGAGGCAAAAACAGCGTATTTAAAGCAATTCACGATGGTTAATTGCTTTACTATCGTCTAAAATTCTAAATCATTACCCACAGGGCATACTGGAAGCGATACCCAACTACAGGGCATAAGGAAAGTTGCTGAGCCACTGAAGAAGTTAAGAGCCACTTTGCAAACCTAGACCTATACACAGGTTCATTGTTGAAGCCTGAAATCGTCATCATTATCTTTCTATTTTAACGAATATGCGGAGAAAATAGAGAATAATTTATTAACTAGTGAACAGTTCAATGAAAAATTCATTAACTGATGAATAATTGAAAGAGAAGGAAGGAGTGTTATTCAGCCCGTGGGGCAGCAAGGGAAATGTGTGGGGGAAACATGTGAACATTAGACCTATGTCAAACAGTAGTGGTGGTGCGGGACTTCCCGGTGTTTGTGCCCTGATAAATTGTTACAGGGTCAATGTAATATAGTTTTTTTATATGCTATTGCAATCGTCATTCAATGCACTTTCTCCTAAAGTATACTTATAACGTCCATCACTGGAAACCAACCAGATATTAAGTATTAAAGGTAAAAAAGTCAAAGCAGAGAGGTGGCTAAAATAAAGTTACCGCGGTACAGTCGGTTTCATATATTATATTATATTATATATTATCATAATCCCCATTCATCGTTCTTTCTTCAGAAGTATACTTATTAACTTTAACACCAGAAATCAATGAGATGTTAAGTGTTATTGTCAAAAGTACAAAGTAACCGCAGTCAGCTGCCCCGAGTTCAACCGCCAAGATCCTCGACCCCGTAAAAAGTCGTATATGCCTGACCAGCTTCATTCTATTCTCGCCCTTATTCCTTCGGTCTATAAGGACGCTTTCTGATCTTCAAGGTCTATTGGGTTACGCCTTTATGACCCTCTAATCTCTCTATGCCTTACTTCGTCCCTTTAAATGATTTCATGAGGGGTTTTTTCTCTCTCTCTTTCTCTCCTCTTTTTCTCTCTCTCTTTCTCTCCTTTTTCTCTCTAAAATCATGAGTCTCGTTAGATAACGGAAAATACTAGAGAGAGAGAGAGAGAGAGAGAGAGAGAGAGAGAGAGAGACAGAGAGAGAGAGAGAGAGAGAAACTAGGCCTAAGTTCGAAGCACAGCGTCTCCGAAACCTCTGATAAACGAGAATAAAATCATTAATATATATATATATATATATATATATATATATATATATATATATATATATATATATTTGACGAAGTTGTTTAACTGCCAGATTTGATTTAAATAAAAGAATTCAATAATTGTCACCATAAATTACGAATTACTTTTTGATTTCGGATTCGTGGTTGAAATGACGAGAAACTACTGATATTTTTTTCGAAGTTACTGGTACTTGCATGTTGGGCAAGGATTCGAACGCTGGTGACAGCTGCTGAGTTTGTGTGTGTGGCCGTTTAACCGTCAATATTTATTTCCATTCATTTATTATTATTATTATTATTATTATTATTATTATTATTATTATTATTATTATTATTATTATTATTATTTATGTCTCATTCGTTATGATCATTACCATTCTTACGTAGAATATGAGAGAGAGAGAGAGAGAGAGAGAGAGAGAGAGAGAGAGAGAGAGAGAGAGAGAGAGAGAGAGATTTGCAATGCCAAGCGTCTAACTCGACGACAAAGTTAACAAATGGTGTAACGTTTGAGTCTATAATCTCCAACTGGGGTTATAACTTATAAAGCCGAGTGCAGCAGCAGCATCTCTTTACAACTGTAATGATAAAATATCAATCAATTTTGACACAAGTGATTTCATTACTTTTTTTTTGTAAATCTCCATAATTTCCTCATATGTAGCCAACGAAGCTAGGGTTCAAATTACTGTTTAAAACCGATGAAATTTAGGCCTAGTGGCAGTGGGATGTGGCCATGAGCCTTATCTCTATTATCGATATGATCAGGATATTATTATAATATAAAATATGATTTAACAGCTGCTTCAATCTGATGCATTCGTGACATAGGTCTAGTTTCCGTTCATGGGACACCTGCGGCGCCATTTTTCGTAGTCTTTGTTTCCGAAGGAGCAACTCTGCCAACAAGGCTCCTTTATCCTCTGGAAACTCTTGTGGTGTTATTTTGTAACAGATGAGAAGAGAGAGAGAGAGAGAGAGAGAGAGAGAGAGAGAGAGAGAGAGAGAGAGAGAACGTACAGCTTTGCGGGATGAGTCTGAAACGGCAAGAAGGGCGTACGTGCACAAAGAGCCAAGCTATTCTCGCTCATGTCCCTTATGACAAAGAGGCTGCTTTTTGCTTCTCTCACAAACGACGGTTTGGGTCCCCCCCCCCGCTCTCTCTCTCTCTCTCTCTGTCTCTCTCTCTCTCTCTCTGACGTGAACAGCAGCAAAGTCACAAGGGGAAGCACACGATGACGAATAGACTCTGCTTATATACTATATAAAAGAATGAATATAACGGCTGGAGAAAAATCGCTCATGACAAACAGATAATTGACTCCTACAAAACAATGGCGTTCCTCCTCCTCCTCCTCCTCCTCCTCCTCCTCCTCCTCGTTGGCCTACATATGTCTCCTTCGACCTTTTTCTGTAGGTGTTTAAGTGAAAGCCTTTTTCTTCATTACTTTATTTCTGTGGACGTTCCATTTTGCTTCTGGTGACATTGCTCTCTCTCTCTCTCTTCTCTCGTCTTCACGTCATGGTGAGAGAGAGAGAGAGAGAGAGAGAGAGAGAGAGAGAGAGAGAGAGAGAGAGAGAGTTTTCACAACAAAATAAGGAAGTGAAAAGGGAATATGGAAATTTCAAGAGATACATCACCTTTATCAGGGGAATGTTAATAACATCAACTTTGTCGGGGGAATGTTAATAACATCACCTTTACTGGGAGAATGTTAATAACATCACTTTTGTTGGGGGAATGCTAATACCATCACCTTTATCGGGGGAATGTTAATAACATTACATTTATTGGGAGAATGTTAATAACATCACCTCTGTCAGGAGAATGTTAATAACACCACCTTTATTGGGGGAATGTTAATAACATCACCTTCGTCGGGGGAATTTGAATAACATCAATTTTATCAGGGGAATGTTAATAACATTACCTTTATTGGGGGAATTTGAATAACATCAATTTTATCAGGGGAATGTTAATAACATTACCTTTATCGGGGGAATGTGAATAACATCACCTTTATCAGGGGAATGTTAATATCTTTATTGAGGGAATGTTTATAACATCATCTCTACCGGGAATGTTAATATCACCTTTACTGGGAGAATGTACATCACCTTTATCGGGTGGAATGTTAATATCATCTTTATCGAGGGAATCACTTTACTGGGAGAACGTTAATAACATCACCTTTGTCGGGGGAATGGTAATAACACCACCTTTATCGGGGGAAGGTTAATAACATCACCTTTGTCGGGGAATGTTAACATCACCATATCGGAGGTCATGTTAATAACATCACAATACTGGAGTTGATGTTAACATCATCACCATATCGCGAGAGGAAATATATCAGACGTGTTCATAAAAAAACAAAACAAAAATTCCGGTACTAATAAAAAACAACTTCTTTATCAATAAAAACTTCCCATATCAATAAGAAAAACTTCCAAGATGAGAAAAATCTCCCCATAAGAGTAAACACTTCCCATATCAATCAAACATACTCCCATGTCAATAAAAAAACTTCCCATATCAATAAAAAAAACTCCCCATGTCAACAAAAAAACTCCCCATACCAATAAAAAAAACTCCCCATATCAATAAAAAAAACTCCCCATGTCAACAAAAAAACTCCCCATATCAATAAAAAACTCCCCATGTCAATAAAAAACTCCCATGTCAATAAAAAACTTCACATGTCAATAAAATAAAAAAATTCCCCATATAAAAACTTCCAATATTAATAAAAAAAATGAGGACAGAAAAAGTTTGGACAGAAAAAGTGTAGACAAAAAAATGCGGACAGAAAGAGAGCAGATAGAAAAGTGCAGACAGAAAAAGTGTGGACAGAAAAAAGTGCAGACAGAAAAAGTGCAGACAGAGAAAAGTGAGGACAGTGAATAGAGAAAAAGTGCAGACAGAGAAAGTGCAGACAGAAAACTGGACAGAAAAAGTGCAGAGAGAAAAAATTCGGACAGAAAAAGTGCGGACAGAAAAGGTGTGGACAAAAGAATTGCTGACAGAAAAAGTGTGGACACAAAAAGTGCACAGAAAAAGTGAGGACAGAAAAAGTGAGGACAGAAAAAGTGAGGACAGAAAAAATTCGGACAAAAAAAATGTGGACAGAAGCAGTGCAGACTGATAAAAGTGCGGACAGAAAAAGCGGACAGGAAAAGTGCACAGAAAAAAGTGCAGACGGAAAAAGCGCAGACAGAAAAAGTGCGGACAGAAAAGGTGCAGACAGATCAAAGTGCAGCCAGAAAAAAAGGCGGACAGAAAAGGTGCGGACAGAAAAAAATGAGGACAGGAAAAAGTGCGGACAGAAAAAGTGTCCTCCAAAGCGTAACATTATTCTAGGCTCCATCTGTACATATTACCGGTCTGGTGCTCTGTATGAGAGAGAGAGAGAGAGAGAGAGAGAGAGAGAGAGAGAGAGAGAGAGAGAGAGAGAGAATCAAAATGCTGTGGCTGCCACCTATGAGTCTACAAAGATCAGTCAGCTCATTTCACAAACCTAATTTCTTTATATTTGTCTCGAGCACCGAACTCAAGAGCCCCTTCCAAGGAAGGAGAGAGGGCGTGTCACTCACTAAGCGAGACCTCAATAGGCCTAACGATTCCTACAGGAAAACAGTCAGAGAAGGAGGCCAGCGGATGACTACATAAAAGCACCAATAATAACAAGCAATAAATACAAAAGATAAAAATGATTCTTTAGTGGTAGAACAATCCATCGAAAGCAACCAATAATAACAAGCAATAAATACAAAAGATAAAAATGATTCTTTAGTGGTAGAACAATCCATCGAAGCAATTCTCTATTTTGTGGTCTGTCACGTGAAATGCTGCAAGTTACCATATTCACAACATCCCTTTGCTCTGGTGTAAGAGGCAATCAGTGTGTCACTGGGACACAAAAGCCAAGTACGCAACAATTGTGCAGTACGAGAGAGAGAGAGAGAGAGAGAGAGAGAGAGAGAGAGAGAGAGAGAGAGAGAGAGAGAGAGAGAGAGAGAGAGAGATTTCTAACAAAAGTATTTCAATACATCAACGTTACGTACTAGGGTACATGTGATCTTTTCAGTCGAGAAACATGCCAAGTACCATTTTTAAAATATAATAAATTAATTTAAAAAATACCTATGGCGCAGGATGGCGCTTGGCATGTTTCTCAGCTGAAAGACTCATATCATAGATTTAGCAGCTGACCCACAGGGAACAACGAGGGAGCAAAGACACAGTCATGATATCGGCCTAGATTTCCGAATGGGATTCTACGTAGTTTTCAAACACTTCAAACCCCAAGTGGTGGCCTGTCCTCTGTCGTTCCCTGAAACACAATTATGAAGCTTTAACCACGACCCCCCAGTGGTGGCCTGTCCTCTGTCGTTTCCAGAAACACAATAATGAAACTTTAACCACGACCCCCCAGTGGTGGCCTATCCCCAAAACTATTTGTTACGTGACTTGACAATGACTTGCGATTGATAAAAAGCTTTGCCCCAAACCCCCACCCCCATAACCATTTGTTTTTGATAAAAACAATAAAAAAAAATGTCATCAATAAACAAGAGTAAAGATGTAATGGCGTCTATATGTTGGTCACAATTCTAAAAAACCTGAGAATAATTATGGATTAATAATGACGACAATAATACCCCCCAAATTAATACTGTCACTCACAGTTCATCAACGTGAATAAAAAGAGAGAATGATAATAAGAGTCCTGACAACACTGTGAATAATGACGAATGAAGAAGCATGTGATTCATGTATATATAAAAAATATTCATTGAAGAATGTTGAGGCAACAAAAATGACTCGTGGAAAAAGAAAGGTATTTTCCCTCACCTGATTGTGAGAAGTTCCTTCCTGTCTCGTCTCCTCTCATTCGAGTAGGAGAAAGCCAGATGCGTCAATCCCTTGACCAGCCGGGGTCATCAACAAGCAGTGGGGGGAGAGGGGGGGGCGGCAATGTTGGAAGGACCACGCCCCGAATTTGCGATTGTAGTGCTCTCGAGGATGACAGGAGTCGCCTCATGGCCACTTCGTAGAAACATTGACGTCATTCTTCCCTCTCGATCCTCCTCTGTCACGACATTGCTGCTTCCTCACTCAGTAACACCATCATCACCAAGATTATCAGAAGAGGCTCATTATCATCATCAGTATCACTATCATCTGACCGCGAAGCATCTTTCTAAAAAAGCTGGACCTTTGCCACAGAAGCCACCGACCCCAGACAGATATTTTTTCCCTTTTGCTTTTTTTCTACACTATCGGGGGAACGCCTCCCTGGCCACAAACACACTCCCACAGAATCTACGTTGTCTCAACTCAGTACAGCAGCAATATCATTGCCTCGATGACTGATAATATCCTCGCCCTTAGCGATAAAGTAGAAGGAACACGGAAAGGATTTTCAGTCACACAACAATAACAAAAGCGCTGGTTGGTCAGTTGGCCTGACACTAGCAGCACGACGTGTCTCCAAGTAATAGTAATTCTGTATAACGGCCCCCACAGAAAAATGCTTCTCAGAGCAGCTGGCCCCCCCACTTCATGGCGCCTAACAATATTATCGATAAACTGACTCTCCAGAAATAGGAGAGTTGTGACTTGCGTCAGGGAAAACACTCTTTCAATCAAAAGCAAATCTGGACAGTGATAAAGGTGGCTCACAGCGTTATTCTTTGTCCACATTTTTAATTAAAGAGTGTTTGAAGAAGGGAATCCTGGTCCAGCCCGAATTTCGATGGAAGTGGCGCATAAGTTTCTCGACTGATGGACACGTGCGATTGCTATCGTCATTTAGGGAGGAATTATTTTTTAATTTGGAGAGAGAGAGAGAGAGAGAGAGAGAGAGAGAGAGATGAGAGAGAGAGAGAGAGAGATCCACTGTAGCTTGACCATATATAACCCAGTTCCTGTATTCATTTACTTGCAGGTTCAAGAACTATGCAATTCTCCAACTGTCCAAGAAGGAAACCACTTTTACATGCTCAGCTGGTCACAGTAAGGATAATAATAATAATAATAATAATAATATAATAATAATAATAATAATATAATAATAATTGTCACTCAGTGACAGTAGACAGGTCATGGTGGGTGGGGAGGGGAAGCCTTTAGGCCGATGTGATTCGTCCTCCTCCTTCGTCCATCGGCTGGTTTCCATAACAAGGAGACAAGGAAGGAAGCCCTCTTTCTGCAGAGTGTGGGCGTGTATGGGTGTGGGAAGGTGTTGCTTTGTGTGGGGGGAAAAAGGTTGGGCGGCAAAAGGTTTCGAGAATGATTTAAATTTCAAAACGAACTGACGGCCATCTTAATTAACGTCTCCAGTACTCCTGTTCACATCGCTTGATTGGCTCTGACTTCGTCTTCGGCTGTAGTCTGGCAACCGTAGCATTAGGTGATCCTTAATTCATTATATCCTTCCGTACTTCAATCCTTAAGTGTCAGTCAATTCATTATTCTCCGTTATTTGGCACTTACAAAAAGTGCAATCATCACTACTTTAATTAAATTGAAGTCAGGATGGGAGTCCTGCACACGAACGCAGTGGACGTCTTCTACGTTACATTTCCATTGGCCGCTCTCTCTCTCTCTCTCTCTCTCTCTCTCTCTCTCTCTCTCTCTCTCTCTCTCTCAAGCCAATGAAACCAGGCAAATAAAGCCATATTCAGTTTACCAACAACCTCCATTTCGAATGTGGAATCTGGACCCTCTTTAAAAAGGCTCTCATTTGATGAAAGTGAAGCTTTCATTTCACTGCTAAAGACGTCCTCAGGAACGAGAAAAACAAGACAAAACATCCCATTGTTTATGATATCAAAATATATATGTCTATCAAAGCGATGTCCTGTCGAAAGGTCCCGCCATGTCATGTGACTGGAATCTGATGAGAAGTGGCCAAATGACAGACAAAGGGGATATTATTATTATTATTATTATTATTATTATTATTATTATTATTATTATTATTATTATTATTATTATTTATGGAGTTTTCCCAGGTCATGTCATCAGAAACAGTAGTGTGAGTGAGTGAGGCCTTTGTTGTTCCCCAACACCCGCCTCCAGCAACTCGTCGACTGGGAATCGCCCGGGAAGCAACTTTATGTGAACTTCTCATAGTTAAGGTTGATGTATTGCTTTTCCTTCGTTGAATTATTATATTATTATTATTATTATTATTATTATTATTATTATTATTATTATTATTATATTAAAATTAAGGTGAATACGGCAATCACCCCCACCCCCCAAATATCTGATTGATAGCCATGACGCCTTTTCCCTCAGATGGAGAAGGAGAGGGAAGGAGACATACACGAGAGAGAGAGAGAGAGAGAGAGAGAGAGAGAGAGAGAGAGAGAGAGAGAGAGAGAGAGAGAGAGAGTCTGTCACAGGCCCTGAACCATATTTTTGGTAAAAAAAAAAAAAATCTGGAAAATCCTTTTGAATAGCATACTGTACCATGGGTATTCCAACCTTGAATTGAACTGAATACAGAATTTCGGCCAAAGGCCAAGCACTGGGACCTATGAGGTCATTCAGCGCTGAAACGGAAACTGACAGTGAAAAGGTTTGAAAGGCGTAACAAGAGGAAAACCTCTTGTTAGGAGAGGGTTGAGGGAAGTAATATGGAAGAAAGAGACTATGAAAGGAGGTACAGTAAAAGTAACGAAAGGGGTTGTAGCAGCTAGGGGGCCCATTGAAGGCGCGCTGCAATGAGCCTCAAGTAATGGCTGCAGATTCCAACCCTGGGGGACTTCACAATCTAAGAGTATTTTTCGAAAATGTTCAAAATCCCCAATCCTGTGGCCACAATACTCCTCTCCATAACATTTTCCAGATTCCCAAAGGTAGTTCAAACGTCCACCTCCTACTAAAGCAAGAATATGACACAATAATATCAGAAAAAACTACCTAGAAACGTCTCAAGATTTCCAATATAAGGAAAAAACTACCTGGAAACTCCTCGTTCTTAGCGATGTCCTTATTGCCATTTCTACTGCACCTGTTGTATATCAAAACTACCTTTCCGTTTTCGCATTTAGAACTACACTGAAGCTTACCGCTGTGACCAAAATAAGGACAGGAATTGCTATGACCAATCAGAGGCCTACGCCACAAACAATGTTTCTAACGCCTCCTTTTATTGGCTGAAATCTTTGGGTTTTGGTAAAGCGTCTTCGTAGACGATTCCTTATTGGCTGGTGAATCGAAAACCCATTTTCAGAAATTTCTATGAAGATTATTATTACCTCCAGTATTAAGTAAAAAAGTTATTAACAGGTAAATAAATGGACATAGACACGCAAATAAAATAACTGGGAAACTTCTTAAAAATTCAATATAATAACGATTAAACTATGTAAGTATTCAGCTTGTTAATCGTAAAATGGAAATTGTCCAGAAAATCTTTATTTCAGAAGATCCAACAAAAGATTGGATATGAAAGGCATCTGAGTTTCTGCCATTGCAATGCAGTGGTCAGCCAATGACTGCTGGGCGTCTGATGGGGGGTGGGGGCATGCCGAGGGACTTCACCTCTGGGGGCATTATAAATTAATTATTATATATATCAAATTAACCCAAATACCCTTTGATGTATGTTGGGTGAAAAGTTAGGATAAGCCAAGCCTGACCAGCTGATGTGATTAACATGTGTCATTTTCTAGCATCAGGTTTAATACATATTTATTTATTTATTTATTTATTCATTTGTTAATTTATCAATTTTACTAATAACTTCTCTCCACTTTCTGTATTTCCCTTTTACCTTCTGTTACTTCTTTCGAATGAACACCATAATATTCTTTGAGAGCTTTAATTTTAAGTCAATGGCCTTTGTGGGTTAGTTCCATATGAATAAGGTTCGTCTTCTGAATAATAATAATAATGGTTAAGTATAGAAATCTCGTCTGCCTCGCTTCTAAATTTCATATATCAACTAAAATCATTATAAAGATAAAGATATTTATATGTAACGAGGACAGAATTAACACTCTTTTGAAAGTGTACGTAACGTGCTCCAACGATCTTTATTCATGGAACGGAGGCGTATGAACGTTCGCTCACGGCAACACTTACATCTATTTTTCTCCTCTTCTCTCTCTCTCTCTCTCTCTCTCTCTCTCTCTCTCTCTCTCTCTCTCTCTCTCTCTCTCTCTCTCACCGTGTATCACCTCTCTCTCTCTCTCTCTGTGTATCGCCTCTCTCTCTCTCTCTCACAAGTTACCCCCTCTAAAAGAAGAATAGAAAACGGCGTTCTGCGCAACTTACGAGAATGGGGTACTTACCAATTTTGAAACAGAAAACGAAGTACCTATCTCTCAACTTGCTAACCTGTGACGTCACCTACTCGACAGCGAAGCAAAAAAAGACACCCAGCGCGCGATTATTGTTGAATAATCACTTTGCGTAATTAACTCACAATCGCCACTATTCACACTTATTTGGGTATTTTGTTAACCCCAAAATTGTTCTAGAGATCATCCAGATCTATTTCACAACTCCCCACTCCCAGTACTCGAATAGAAACGGAAAAAAAAGAGGAAAGGTTCCCCGTATTTCACACGTAATCACGACCTACTCAGTCATTCAACACTGACCCGTCGCCTTAGCTCTTAGGTGAAGTCGCCTATGCCTTGGGCATCAACGTTACCAATTAGTCTATTAGCAATCTCCCTCTTTCGCCATCATTAAAGACATTAAAATCATGCTGCCACCAATTAATCTGTAACGAGGACAGAATTAACACTCTTTTGAAAGTGTACGTAACGTGCTCCAACGATCTTTATTCATGGAACGGAGGCGTATGAACGTTCGCTCACGGCAACACTTACATCTATTTTTCTCCTCTTCTCTCTCTCTCTCTCTCTCTCTCTCTCTCTCTCTCTCTCTCTCTCTCTCTCTCTCTCTCTCACCGTGTATCACCTCTCTCTCTCTCTCTCTGTGTATCGCCTCTCTCTCTCTCTCTCATCGTTTTCCGAAGTTCACCCACCCGAATCGCACTCATTCTCACCAAATCAATTAAATGGACTATTTAAAGAAACGCAATAGTTTCTACAAAAATAGGTTTATTATTCAAATAACCCAACAAGAAATTAATAAAACAAAGCAAAGATTAAAATGCATAATAAATGAAATATCGAGTTAGATAACTAAACTCTGAACTGCAAAACACTTCTGATTAAAGAAGTCTCACTATGGCTAATAGCCTGAAAATATCCAAACTCACACATACTCCCCAAATCAATAATTAGTCATGTCAAAACCAGTCTACCACATGTTATTCGAAACAGTCCACACTGTCCACCGACATCTGTCCACAGACATCTGTCGGAAGAATCAAACATGATAGAAACTCCCAAAAATATATGAAATGCAAAACACAATAATGGAAAGTGTAAAATGCATAGCCAAGATATGGCAAACGTAACATGACAAAACAATAATATAAAAGAGGTATGAATATTCATATTAAATCTCCCACACCAGTTCAAAAGTTCATAATGATTGGAAAATCATGGTAAAAAATCACAAGTTCAATTTTCTCCCATAAAAACAGAGATTTCAAAGTCTACCTTATCTGCTGATTCAAAGCCTGGATCCTCTCCAAAGCTACGTCTAGACAACTGCAGTTCTATCACGTTAATGAACGATCAAACTCACTTTTAGGGCAGATTTTGGCATAATCTAGATCAAATTAACGCACGTACTCACGAATATACATAACACTTCGGAGATCACCTGACCGGCAATATTGCTGAGGAATCAAACCATTTGCTGAACACAAAGATTTTACCTCGAGTCTCTCGACCTACTTCCATCTGACTCCATAAATTCTTTCATCACATCTTAAAGCATTGAAGCTATGAAATGCATATATGTGTCCTTTAAAATTGTAGCAGCCATATTTTCTGAAATAGAGCTCGGCCACCACATAAGAGCGTCTCGCTCTCCTTAACGGCAAACTAAAACAAAAGCATATGTATAAAACATAACAGATAGAGCTATGCTCAATTAGCAATGTCTACTGCACTGCAGCTTTAAGGACTGCTCTCATGACGCACTTCCAAAGTCACTGGGGTTGAGTTCTTAGAGCCTTTACATGTAATCTTACAACAAGAATTATCAGTAAAATAGCTATTAAGACAATTAAAATTGTCGGCATAATATATTCCTGATACTGGAACATCACGGAATCGTCAATGTCTTCCAACGGTGGAACCGTCATTGGCACCTTGGTTGTAGGTACCTCCACTACCAAATGCTCGTTATGCGTATGACGCATAATTATCTTCTCGGAACTGTTGAATACAGCACGGCTAAGTACGAGAAATTCCGTAGACAGGATTCTGCAGGATGAATCGAACTGCTCGGACCCTCGATGAACGAATGTCGTCGACTTGTTGCTCTGGCACATCATTGTAACTGCATACTCCTTGCAAAAACACGGCAGGAAGAGTACTGGTGGACTCAATGTGGTAATCTCGCAGGAACTGTCTAAAGTCACATTCTGTCGGAGTCTGTCTATGAACTAATGATAATTCACAATCACCCACAGACACAACTCGCAACTGGAAAATACTACTGTCACACACACACTTCTCTCTAACTAAAGCACAACCTGTCTTATAATCAACTCCCGAATCTTGACATTGATCTCCCAAAATGAACATGGTTTCTAATCTATCCCATGTCACTACTGAGTCTCCCAAAAACACTCGAAAAAGGTCTAATAACAAAAAGGTTTCATGTTACTGAACCAAACCAAAACTACTAATGCAAAAGTAAACACTCACAATGTGAACTAATTCCAAGTTTGTATCTCAGAATAATCACAGTCAACTCACCACTAAACACAACAACTCTACGGAACTCACTCATAAAAAAAATTCTATCCAAACACTAAAAGGTATCATATCTCGTAAAAGACATGAAAGTTCTACTCTGGTTAGCAAATATTTCGCAACACCTGACTAACTCTCAACAAAATAGCAATTGACGTAATGGCAATCGCTCCCATGATCATAACAATTACAATTACTCACAACACAGCTCCCTTAATTTTAAAAAAAGAAACTGGAAAAAAAAATCCAAACACTCAAATACGATCTCCCAACCCGAAAAAAAGATCAGACTTGTTCGGTCCGATATACTAAGTATCTCCCAAAAAAAAATCCTAAACAACACACATATTGCGTCAGATGATGAAACACATCATAACACAATAACACACTAACACACGGGTCAAATCTCGTATGAAATTAGCCCATGTCTCAATTCCTAAAATCATTCGAAAACAAATGACTAAGAACTTCAACATCCAAAATGAACAAGAGACAAAAAAAAAATAAATATCATATATATATACAAACATCAACCCACTTATCCCTCTAACTATATACAAACGTTCCATTACATCCCAACTTTCTTTAACTTCGAAATATGGGTCAATTTCGTCACTCCAGTGTTTACATCTTTAACTACAAATCTATTCCCTCTTTTGATCTCTACAATCTCAAAAGGTCCGTGGAACTTCGGACTTAACTTATAATTCAGATCATTCCGAACATTCACTTTAACAAACACTCTATCACCCATCGAAAAAACTACTCCCCTCGATTTCGCGTTACTTTTCTCTACCATTGCACGCGAACTAAGTTCAAGTTCTTTACTGATACGTGCAAATCTTTCTCTCGCTGTATTTATCAATGAAGTGACCGTAACATCACCCTGAACACACTCTGGTAACAAATCAAAAGGTCCTTTCAACTTGTATCCATACAAAGCTTCTGCTGGAGATATCTTAATTGTGTCATTCATCATAGTATTGATACTATATCGCACTTCATCCAAAGATCTGTCCCAATGTGTATCGGAACCTCCCACCGTCATGCGCAAAGCTTCGATTACTTTCCGATTCGCCCTCTCACATAACCCATTTGCTTCAGGTCTATACGGGATTATAGATACTTTCTTTATCCCCAACAAATTAGCAAGACCGTCTAAAGTCTTATTAATAAACTCCCTACCATTGTCTGTGATCAGACATTCTGGAACACCATATCGACAAATTATCCCCTTAAAGAACGCTATAGCAACTTCCTCAGCTGATTTGTATTTCAGTGGGAAAATCTCGACAAAGCGAGTCAACTCATCAACAACTACTAATAAATGTCTATAACCATAAGCGGACTCTGAGAAGTTACCCAGAATATCCATATGCACTCTCTGAAACGGCCTATGTGGTATGGGATATGAACCCAAACGACACGACACTGTCGTCGCTGGCTTATTCGCATTGCAAATAGCACACTTCTTCACAAAGGCTTCTACTGCGGAAAACATATTTTTCCAAAAGAACTTTGACCTGACGTTTTCATACGTCTTGTCTACACCCAAATGAGGAGAACCAAATTTACAATGTACAATGTCTAGAACTTGTGGTACTAGACTCTCTGGCACGATGATTTGTGTAATCTCACCCATGCTTCGAGTACTTCGCAAGTTATACTTAACTTTCCTCACCAATAAATTATTCTCCAACTCTAGACCAGAAAAAGGCAACTTATACCCTTTCTTCGGTGAAACTCCCTTAAGAAATGCCTTAGCATCTGACAACAATTTATCTTCATCTTGCTTTTGTTCCAGCAAGCCTATGTCCCAAGTGACATTTTCACCCGTAATATAACACACTGCATTACTCTCACTATCACGAATAACAATCTCTCCCGAGACTACCGACTCACTATTTCTCCCCGAAGTATGCACTGTACACTGTAAAAAGTTAAAGGTACAGAAAGGGTATAACGATGGAGCTGAGGTTTATATACAAGGTAAAACACCCCAAGGCTCAAAAATACCCCTCTGCATCAGGAGGCAGGGTATTTTTTGTGAATAATATACCCTCTATTACACTTTGTCTCAAAATGGGCTTGGTAAGTTTATGTGATCATGTCATGAAATGAACTTTTACTCTGTATTAAATCACCACATTGTTACACTGATAGTGTAATGCACCAAAAAAGTTACTAAAAGCATATTGGTTTTGAGTTATGGATAGTTTTGAAGCAAGAATTCCTACTACTTGGCAATTTATATTGTTGCCACGAGTCCCTTGATTACACAACCGCAGTTATAATATGTACATCCATATATATACATACACACACATATATATATATATATATATATATATATATATATATATATATATATATATATATATATATATATATATATATATATATATATATATATATATATATATATATATATATATATATATATGTGTGTGTGTGTGTGTGTGTGTGTGTGTGTGTGTGTGTGTGTGTGTGGGTGTGTCTTACACAGACATACGCATATGGCAGTGTAATATGTTCGTTGTCCCGTAATTGCGCATGTTGCTGCGCGCCGCGACTCGGGAGCCCGGGAAATTTCAATGTTGTGCTATGCAGTGTAGATAAGGTGTTGTGTGATGTAACGCTGTTTTAATTGTGGCCTCTAAGCAGTAATTAATCGTTATCAGGAATATAATATCTACACTATAAAAATATTTTCATTGCCATGTCACCGTGAGAAATTACTCTCAACGATTTTTTCAATATTTTGTGTATTCACTTGTTTCCATATTATCCATCTCTTTCTATAGAGTTATTAGTAGCTTATGTCAGTGAAATCTTCCCACCTGCCCAGTTAAGGCGCTCTCACACTATATAGCAATATTTCCGTTGACTTTTGAATGTGACGTCAACTTTTAATGTTTTGACGACGACTTTTTAGTGTCGTCGTCACGAATTTTGAAACCGATAACGATCGAATTCAACCCACCTCTCCCTCTACCCTACTCTACCGTCGACTTTATCGTTTGTTTACATCTGGGAGGGAGGGAGGGAGGGCGCGCACTTCAAGGTCATCAGAGCAGTTTTTGGTAGAAGATTTGAGGGGGAGACGGTGCTTATGGGACCGCAAGCATGATAGTTCTATGAAAAAAGGTCTCAAGATGAAGAATTATGAAGAAATCACCAAGCGACTCGGGGAAAAGTTTCCGGAACTTGCTGACCTTCATACAGGTAAGAAGTCTGCTACTACAGTACTCTATATCTGGAATATCAGATTGTCTTATAGCCTAGGTCTACTCTCGTTATGCTATCATGTGTGCATTATCAAATTACATAAACACAAATCTGTGATATTTTAGTGCTTCTCTAGCTTCATTTAGGCTAGTAGCTATACTAGGCAACAGAACCTGACTCTGGTTAGGCTACAAAACCTGACTCTGGCTAGGCTACAGAACCTGACTCTGGCTAGGCTACAGAACCTGACTCTGGTTAGGCTACAGAACCTGACTCTGGCTAGGTTCTGGCTACAGAACCTGACTCTGGCTAGGCTACAGAACCTGACTCTGGTTAGGCTACAAAACCTGACTCTGGCTAGGCTACAGAACCTGACTCTGGCTAGGCTACAGAACCTGACTCTGGCTAGGCTACAAAACCTGACTCTGGCTAGGCTACAGAACCTGACTCTGGCTAGGCTACAAAACCTGACTCTGGCTAGGCTACAGAACCTGACTCTGGCTAGGCTACAGAACCTGACTCTGGTTAGGCTACAGAACCTGACTCTGGTTAGGCTACAGAACCTGACTCTGGCTAGGCTACAGAACCTGACTCTGGCTAGGCTACAAAACCTGACTCTGGCTAGGCTACAGAACCTGACTCTGGCTAGGCTACAGAACCTGACTCTGGTTAGGCTACAGAACCTGACTCTGGCTAGGTTCTGGCTACAGAACCTGACTCTGGCTAGGCTACAGAACCTGACTCTGGTTAGGCTACAGAACCTGACTCTGGCTAGGCTACAGAACCTGACTCTGGCTAGGCTACAGAACCTGACTCTGGTTAGGCTACAGAACCTGACTCTGGCTAGGCTACAGAACCTGACTCTGGCTAGGCTACAGAACCTGACTCTGGTTAGGCTACAGAACCTGACTCTGGCTAGGCTACAGAACCTGACTCTGGCTAGGCTACAGAACCTGACTCTGGCTAGGCTACAGAACCTGACTCTGGTTAGGCTACAGAACCTGACTCTGGCTAGGTTCTGGCTACAGAACCTGACTCTGGCTAGGCTACAGAACCTGACTCTGGTTAGGCTACAGAACCTGACTCTGGCTAGGCTACAGAACCTGACTCTGGCTAGGCTACAGAACCTGACTCTGGTTAGGCTACAGAACCTGACTCTGGCTAGGCTACAGAACCTGACTCTGGCTAGGCTACAGAACCTGACTCTGGTTAGGCTACAGAACCTGACTCTGGCTAGGCTACAGAACCTGACTCTGGCTAGGCTACAGAACCTGACTCTGGCTAGGCTACAGAACCTGACTCTGGCTAGGCTACAGAACCTGACTCTGGTTAGGCTACAGAACCTGACTCTGGCTAGGCTACAGAACCTGACTCTGGTTTGGCTACAGAACCTGACTCTGGCTAGGCTACAGAACCTGACTCTGGCTAGGCTACAGAACCTGACTCTGGCTAGGCTACAGAACCTGACTCTGGTTAGGCTACAAAACCTGACTCTGGCTAGGCTACAGAACCTGACTCTGGCTAGGCTACAGAACCTGACTCTGGCTAGGCTACAGAACCTGACTCTGGCTAGGCTACAGAACCTGACTCTGGTTAGGCTACAGAACCTGACTCTGGTTAGGCTACAAAACCTGACTCTGGCTAGGCTACAGAACCTGACTCTGGCTAGGCTACAGAACCTGACTCTGGTTAGGCTACAGAACCTGACTCTGGCTAGGCTACAGAACCTGACTCTGGTTTGGCTACAGAACCTGACTCTGGCTAGGCTACAGAACCTGACTCTGGTTAGGCTACAGAACCTGACTCTGGCTAGGCTACAGAACCTGACTCTGGCTAGGCTACAGAACCTGACTCTGGTTAGGCTACAGAACCTGACTCTGGCTAGGCTACAGAACCTGACTCTGGCTAGGCTACAGAACCTGACTCTGGTTAGGCTACAGAACCTGACTCTGGCTAGGCTACAGAACCTGACTCTGGTTAGGCTACAGAACCTGACTCTGGCTAGGCTACAGAACCTGACTCTGGTTAGGCTACAGAACCTGACTCTGGCTAGGCTACAGAACCTGACTCTGGTTAGGCTACAGAACCTGACTCTGGCTAGGCTACAGAACCTGACTCTGGCTAGGCTACAGAACCTGACTCTGGCTAGGCTACAGAACCTGACTCTGGCTAGGCTACAGAACCTGACTCTGGTTAGGCTACAGAACCTGACTCTGGCTAGGCTACAGAACCTGACTCTGGTTTGGCTACAGAACCTGACTCTGGCTAGGCTACAGAACCTGACTCTGGCTAGGCTACAGAACCTGACTCTGGCTAGGCTACAGAACCTGACTCTGGTTAGGCTACAAAACCTGACTCTGGCTAGGCTACAGAACCTGACTCTGGCTAGGCTACAGAACCTGACTCTGGCTAGGCTACAGAACCTGACTCTGGCTAGGCTACAGAACCTGACTCTGGCTAGGCTACAGAACCTGACTCTGGTTTGGCTACAGAACCTGACTCTGGCTAGGCTACAGAACCTGACTCTGGTTAGGCTACAGAACCTGACTCTGGCTAGGCTACAGAACCTGACTCTGGCTAGGCTACAGAACCTGACTCTGGTTAGGCTACAGAACCTGACTCTGGCTAGGCTACAGAACCTGACTCTGGCTAGGCTACAGAACCTGACTCTGGTTAGGCTACAGAACCTGACTCTGGCTAGGCTACAGAACCTGACTCTGGTTAGGCTACAGAACCTGACTCTGGCTAGGCTACAGAACCTGACTCTGGTTAGGCTACAGAACCTGACTCTGGCTAGGCTACAGAACTAGGCTACAGAACCTGACTCTGGCTAGGCTACAGAACTAGGCTACAGAACCTGACTCTGGCTAGGCTACAGAACCTGACTCTGGTTAGGCTACAGAACCTGACTCTGGCTAGGCTACAGAACCTGACTCTGGTTAGGCTACAGAACCTGACTCTGGCTAGGCTACAGAACCTGACTCTGGTTAGGCTACAGAACCTGACTCTGGCTAGGCTACAGAACCTGACTCTGGCTAGGCTACAGAACCTGACTCTGGTTAGGCTACAGAACCTGACTCTGGTTAGGCTACAGAACCTGACTCTGGTTAGGCTACAGAACCTGACCCTGGTTAGGCTACAGAACCTGACTCTGGCTAGGCTACAGAACCTGACTCTGGTTAGGCTACAGAACCTGACTCTGGCTAGGCTACAGAACCTGACTCTGGTTAGGCTACAGAACCTGACTCTGGCTAGGCTACAGAACCTGACTCTGGTTAGGCTACAGAACCTGACTCTGGCTAGGCTACAGAACCTGACTCTGGCTAGGCTACAGAACCTGACTCTGGTTAGGCTACAGAACCTGACTCTGGCTAGGCTACAGAACCTGACTCTGGTTAGGCTACAGAACCTGACTCTGGCTAGGCTACAGAACCTGACTCTGGTTAGGCTACAGAACCTGACTCAGGTTGTGTAAATAAAGTTAGGACTATTCTATTTTTCAGCGGCAATGCTATGCCTAGACCTATATAGGCTGGTCTAGAAGTAAGCTATTCCTAGCCTTGTTTGAACTACTGCCGACTGTATACTAATTAGCCTAGAGAGCTTGGGTTATCCTAACCTAATTTTTCACACTTCACCTAAGATTTTAAACGTGTAGGCAAGTCTGCAACCCATGCCCTGAAAGAGGACATCATGCTAACCTAGCATGAAACATTTAATATACCTAAATAATTTCTGTAAAGATATTTAGTTCATTAGTTAATAATTTTTATATCAAGCTAAATATATGTTTTTCCCCTTTCAGATCAAGTGCGGGCAAAATTTAGTAATTTGAAGGGATACTTCATCCATGAATATAAAAAAATTCAGGCTGCTCCAAGTGGTTCATGTGGTAAACCAAGCTCCAAGTGGGAATTGTTTGATTTGATGTCTTTTTTACATGATACAGTGGCTTCACAACCTACATATTCCAGTGACATTAATGAACAAGTAAGAGTATATACATATGTGTATTACATTATTTACATAGCAGTTTAATAATAGGTATAATTACTTGGCATTTAAGAATCAAATTTGCACAATAAACCTGCTGTAGGCCCAGGTAAGCAAAAGTGTAAGGTTAGGTCAGTAAGGTCAATAGAAAAATCTAATATTTTTAGTTAAGTAAAGGGAATTATGCTTGCCCTTCCATAATCTTAAATTATCAGAATTACTAATGCATCATTACCTAAAACTGATCCATTATACAGCAGTTTATGTTATCAACATATTCATAGTAGAGTAATATATATTTTTTTTATTTACAGGTAAA
Organism: Macrobrachium rosenbergii; assembly: GCA_039081455.1. Classification (NCBI taxonomy): domain Eukaryota; kingdom Metazoa; phylum Arthropoda; class Malacostraca; order Decapoda; family Palaemonidae; genus Macrobrachium; species Macrobrachium rosenbergii. The sequence continues at coordinate 163,896 of JANJGK010000897.1, read as the reverse complement.
TCCTATAGATAATCCTCTAGTGATTGAGGTTACTCAAAACACTTTTGATGAATTTCAAATTGGAGAGTCAAGTACGGGTTCTTTAACTCAACCTGTGTCCCCCAGCTTTGACCTTTCTAATGGAAGTTCTGATCGGTCTGTTGCACCAGCAACTTCCGCAACTTCATCTCTACAGAACCAAAAAGCAAGTAACAGTAGTAAGAAGAGGAAGCTACAAAATTCATTTGAGGAAGAATGCTTGCAAACCCTCAAAGAATTGGGCAACACCAGTACGCCTAATGACCTAGGTTTCAGTGTGGGAAAAACAGTTGAGGTTTGGATAAGGTCCCTACTAGTAAATGGACAAAAGGTTGCAGCAGCTAGGATTTCCCAAGTCGTCCTGGAAACTGAGCGGGAATATGGCTTACCTGATGATAAAGTAGGTTAACAGTAGTTATCAATTTGGTGCTAAATTCTGTCAGTATTTAATTTCTGGTGCTAATTTGAATTTCAAATACATGATCTGTAAGACCTCAGGCTTTCTAGTCTAATCAAGTTCCTGTAGCTGTAAACATTTTGTATACAATAAAGTTCAGTCTAATCAAGATTGATGTCATGCAGCTTTAAACATTTTCTATGTAATAAAGTTGATTAAAGTAATTTCAGGGTTTGTTTCTCCAGGTATCGCAGGGTACATATTTAAATTCCACATCGCTCTTCATAACTTTCTTATAAGTACTGAGGAGTAAATAATAGCAATTGAACAAATAATGAATTTTATTTTAAGATTACTGTATATACAAATGCAAATATTCAAAGGCATATGGGAGAAAATGTCCACTAGTGCATATAGGCTCGTTCATCTTGGAGTGGTACTGCCCCTTCATTATTAAAGTAATAATCCATTAATGTGTTCCTTACATTTTGGGCATCACTGGTACTACGTCCGCCATGTCCAGGACTACTATCCAAACCACTGTTTGATAAACCTCTCTCTTATTTCAGGGGGTGCATACAAATTCTTAGATTGTGCACGGATAAAATTATGTAAAACCACTATAGCAAACAAAATGTCCTTTACATTGTTTGGACAAGTTTGGATAGGTTTTGATAACACCTTAAATGCTACTGAATGATACCAAAGGCATTTTCTGATGTGCGCCTTGCTCTTGACAACCTATAATTGAATATAGTTTTTACTTTGTTTAATTCCCTTCCTGGGAAAGGTTTCATCAAATAGGGCTTAATTGGGAATGCCTCATCACCAACAATGACATATGGGCTTTGCTTATCAGTGAAAGGTAAGCAACATGATGATGGGATATTTAAAACTTCACTATCTATTGCTTCCTTTAGGCTTCACCTATCCCAAACCCCACCGTCGCTGGCTCTTCCATTAGCACCTATATTTACATACAGGAACTTATAAGATGCATCAACTAATGCCATCATGATCATACTAAAATGACCTTTATAATCATGGAAACCTGCACCAGAATGTGGGGGCTTTGCATTTAGCACCCTTTTCCCATCTAGTGCCCCTATGCAATTTGGAAAATTCCATTGCTGGAAATAATGCAGAGCAATTTCATTCCATTCCTCAGGAGTTGATGGAAGTTTTAAATATTTTGTTTTCATTATGTTGTATATGGCTCTGCATGTCTCTGGTATGAGGGATGAAACCAGATTATGGCTAATCCGAAATTGATACCCAAGGGAAACTTGTGATTCTCCTGAAATGAGAGAAAAATTCCCTTAGCAATAGTATAAATATATATATTCCTAATGTACATACTGTAAACCTTGCATTTTTGCCTTGACATATTGTACTACAGCTTATCTGGAATTATCATTTAATTAATAACCATACTGTCATCAACTATAAAGTTTAAAATATAATAGTGCAACCACAAAATTTACTTTTTTTTATTATAAATTGTGTAAACACGCAATTATTTTTTAATTACGTTACCCAATTAATAGACAGTATAGCTAGGTTAGGTTAGGTGGTTGTTTTGAGATTGGTAATACTTTACTAACCTAGCCTAGGCTACTTTGATGCCTGCCATTAGGTTATAGTCTAGTCTGGGTAGCCTTATGTACAATTTTATCGAATACCTTAATCTTAATCTTGGCCTTGGCTAACTTATTACAAGACCAAGAATGTCTAATATATATATATATATATATATATATATATATATATATATATATATATATGCCTATATATATATATATATATATATATATATATATATATATATATATATATATATATATATATATATATACAATCATGAAGCTACAAATGTCGCTTAATATCGAAATTCACGCTACCTCGGTATATCTCCGTTGGAGAATTGTCGCCGAAGGGGAATTTATATAAGTGATAAATGAATTGGAATCGTGGGGACACGAACCCGCGACGAAAGCCTACGACATCTCAGCAAAAGACTTATACCTCTCTTGATGGCTCAATGGTTTACGTCAACTGGAGTCGCTGAATAGGCTTTCGTCGCGGGTTCGTGTCCCCACGATTCCAATTCATTTATCACTTATATAAATTCCCCTTCGGCGACAATTCTCCAACGGAGATATACCGAGGTAGCGTGAATTTCGATATTAAGCGACATTTGTAGCTTCATGATTGTATATAAATCACGGTGTGATAAAAATTTCATAACAAGAGCTGCGTGTTCCAAACGTACCAATGAACTGTCATGGCGGAGGTGGGTCATTGTCGAGGCTAGTACACTTTCCCCGCTCACGACGGGTAAAAGCAGTACGACATCTCGGCAAAAGACTTATACCTCTCTTGATGGCTCAATGGTTTACGTCAACTGGAGTCGCTGAATAGGCTTTCGTCGCGGGTTCGTGTCCCCACGATTCCAATTCATTTATCACTTATATAAATTCCCCATCGGCGACAATTCTCCAACGGAGATATACCGAGGTAGCGTGAATTTCGATATTAAGCGACATTTGTAGCTTCATGATTGTATATAAATCACGGTGTGATAAAAATTTCATAACAAGAGCTGCGTGTTCCAAACGTACCAATGAACTGTCATGGCGGAGGTGGGTCATTGTCGAGGCTAGTACACTTTCCCCGCTAACGACGGGTAAAAGCAGTACGACATCTCGGCAAAAGACTTATACCTCTCTTGATGGCTCAATGGTTTACGTCAACTGGAGTCGCTGAATAGGCTTTCGTCGCGGGTTCGTGTCCCCACGATTCCAATTCATTTATCACTTATATAAATTCCCCTTCGGCGACAATTCTCCAACGGAGATATACCGAGGTAGCGTGAATTTCGATATTAAGCGACATTTGTAGCTTCATGATTGTATATAAATCACGGTGTGATAAAAATTTCATATATATTTATATATATATATACATATATACATATATACATATATACATATATATATATATATATATATATATATATATATATATATATATATATATATATATATATATATATATATATATATATTATATATTATATATTATATATTATATATTATATATTATATATATATATATATATATATATATATATATATATATAATGTTTTTTTAATTTGTCCTTTCCTCCCCTGAAAATCCAAAAAATGTACACCAGCCTAGACTAAGCTTACTTTTTTCCTACAAGAATCTATCAAACATGAATAGCAACCCATAAACGAACATTGTACAGATACAAAATGATCAGCATCTTTCATGCATAACCTAATTAATACACCAAGCCTAGGATATATTAGCCTAGTCTAGGCATAAACAATTCCAAGTAACATAGCCTACCTGTTGCTAAATAACGAAGAGTGAGGGTCAATCGCTGTGCAGCAGACACAGCTTTCCTCATTTTAGTATCAGCTTTTTCAATGTGAGGTGTCACCAGGTTTAACAGATGAGTGAACTGTTCTTTCGTCAATCTAATCCAGTTCTTCATGGTGGACGGCGTCGACCCTGACGAAGACGTGGGTGGCGGATGACAGTTCTGGCGGTGTGAAGGTGGCCGACCTCTCGGTGTACGTGCGCTTGCAAGGGGCGAACTTGCCGGCCACGTCGCGGAGTCTCTGCAGTGATGGGATGTGGCGATCTTCTGTCACAAGTTCGCCCGGGACCAAGAGGGGCTCACCGTAGGTTTTTTCGGCTGCGGATGGGGTGCTGTCGGCTCTGGGGGTGGTTCTCAAACCGAGGAGGACCCACGGCAGCTGATGTTTCCAGTCCTCGGCGGTGCAGCGGGCCATGAGGGACGCCTTCAGGGATCTGTGGAACCGCTCGACCAGGCCGTTGGCAGCCGGGTTGTATGCCGTGGTGGGGTGGTGCGTGGTCCCCAGCAGCTGAGCCAGGGCGGACCACAATTCGGTTGTGATGTGGTCCGGGACGCTGAAGTGGCTAACCCAACTGGAAAGCAGGGCCTCGGCACTCGCGCTGGCGGTGGCTTCTTGCATAGGTGTGGCTTCGGGCCACCTTGTCAAGCGGTCTACCACCGTCTGGAGGTATCTGGACCCGCCTGACGGGGGAAGGGGCCCGATGACGTCGACATGAATGTGGCCGAAGCGGCGCTCTGGCTGCGGGAACTCGCATACCCCATACTGCGTGTGACGACCCACCTTGCTGGTTTGGCACTGCAGGCACTGTTTCGCCCAGGACGTGGCGTCCTTCTGCACCCCGTGCCAAACACTTTTTTGAGAGCAGCTTGGCCATGGTTCTGCCAGAGGGATGTGAGAGGCCATGAATTATGTCGAATACCTGGCGGCGGCGTGAGGCTGGAACCAAGGGGTGGGGCTGACCCGTACTGATGTCGCAGAGAACACTTGGGCCTCCGGGGGCTAGGGTCACGTCCTGCCACTTAAGGGACGTGATGGCGGTGCGGTAGGCCGGGGTTTCTGGGTCAGCGGCCTGTTCTCTGGCGAGGTCTTGGTAGTTTACTCCGAGCTGCACTGTGTTCAACTCGACTCTGGAGAGGGCGTCTGCTACAGGATTTTTCCTGCCGGGGAGGTACATGATGGAGCAGGTGAATTCGGCTATGGCTGAGAGGTGGCGGTGCTGCCTGGAAGACCATGCGTCCCCTTGCTTGGTGAAGGCGTGAACCAATGGCTGGTGTGAAGGGCGTCCCCTCCAGGAGGAACTTGAAGTGCTGGACTGCGCAGTACATCGCGCAGAGTTCCCTGTCGAAGGTGCTGTAGCGGGTCTCTGCGGGATTGAATTTCTTGCTGAAGAAGGCGATGGGCTGGGCGGCGCCGTTGATGACCTGCTGTAGGACAGCACCACATGCAATGTTACTGGCATCCGTTGTTAGCTGGAGAGGGGCCTTGGGATCCAGTATATATATATATATATATATACTGTATATATAATATATATATATATATATATATATATATATATATATATATATATATATATATATATATATATATATATATTATATATATATGTATGTATATATATATATATATATATATATATATATATATATATATATATATATATATATATATATATATATATATATATATATATATATATATATATATATATAATGTATGTATATATATATATATATATATATATGTATATATATATATATATATATATATATATATATATATATATATATGTATATATATTATATATATATATATGTATATATATTATATATATATATATATATATATATATATATATATATGTATATATATTATATATATATATATATGTATATATATTATATATATATATATATATATATATATATATATATATATATATATATGTATATATATATATATATATATATGTATATATATATATATGTATATATATATATATGTATATATATATATATATATATATATATATATATATATGTATATATATATATTATATATATATATATATTATATATATATATATATATTATATATATATATATATATATTATATATATATATATATATTATATATATATATATATATATATATATATATATATATATATATATATATATATATATATTTCAGAAAATATGGCTGCTACAAGTTTTAAAGGACACATATATGCATTTCATAGCTTCAATGCTTTAAGATGTGATGAAAGAATTTATGGAGTCAGATGGAAGTAGGTCGAGAGACTCGAGGTAAAATCTTTGTGTTCAACAAATAGTTTGATTCCTCAGCAATATTGCCGGTCAGGTGATCTTCCGAAGTGTTATGTATATTCGTGAGTACGTGCGTTAATTTGATCTAGATTGTGCCAAAATCTGCCCTAAAAGTGAGTTTGATCGTTCATTAACGTGATAGAACTGCAGTTGTCTAGACGTAGCTTTGGAGAGGATCCAGGCTTTAAATCGGCAGATAAGGTAGACTTTGAAATCTCTGTTTTTATGGGAGAAAATTGAACTTGTGATTTTTTACCATGATTTTCTAATCATTATGAACTTTTGAACTGGTGTGGGAGATTTAATATGAATATTCATACCTCTTTTATAGTATTGTTTTGTCATGTTACGTTTGCCATATCTTGGCTATGCATTTTACACTTTCCATTATTGTGTTTTGCATTTCATATGTTTTTGGGAGTTTTCTATCATGTTTAATTCTTCCGACAGATGTCTGTGGACAGATGTCGGTGGACAGTGTGGACTGTTTCGAATAACATGTGGTAGACTGGTTTTGACATGACTAATTATTGATTTGGGGAGTATGTGTGAGTTTGGATATTTTCAGGCTATTAGCCATAGTGAGACTTCTTTAATCAGAAGTGTTTTGCAGTTCAGAGTTTAGTTATCTAACTCGGTATTTCATTTATTATGCATTTTAATCTTTGCTTTGTTTTATTCATTTCTTGTTGGGTTATTTGAATAATAAACCTATTTTTGTAGAAACTATTGCGTTTCTTTAAATGGTCCATTTAATTGATTTGGTGAGAATGAGTGAGATTCGGGTGGGTGAACTTCGGAAAACGATGAGAGAGAGAGAGAGAGGCGATACACAGAGAGAGAGAGAGAGAGGTGATACACGGTGAGAGAGAGAGAGAGAGAGAGAGAGAGAGAGAGAGAGAGAGAGAGAGAGAGAGAGAAAGAGGAGAAAAATAGATGTAAGTGTTGCCGGAGCGAACGTTCATACGCCTCCGTTTCATGAATAAAGATCGTTGGAGCACGTTACGTACACCTTCAAAAAGGTGTTAATTCTGTCCTCGTTACAGAATTAAATGTTGGCAGCGGTGTCTGAATAATGGTGGCAGCCGTGTCTGAATGAAATGGCGGCAGCGGGTGTCTTTTGATTTTAAATGGTGGCAGCATGATTTTAGTGTCTTTAATGATGGCGAAAGAGGGAGATTGCTAATAGACTAATTGGTAACGTTGATGCCCAAGGCATAGGCGACTTCACCTAAGAGCTAAGGCGACGGGTCAGTGTTGAATGACTGAGTAGGTCGTGATTACGTGTGAAATGCGGGGAACCTTTCCTCTTTTTTCCGTTTCTATTCGAGTACTGGGAGTGGGGAGTTGTGAAATAGATCTGGTTGATCTCTAGAGCAATTTTGGGGTTAACAAAATACCCAAATAAGTGTGAATAGTGGCGATTGTGAGTTAATTACGCAAAGTGATGATTCAACTAGAAACGCGCTGGGTGTCCTTTTTTGCTGAGCCGTCGAGTAGGTGACGTCACAGGTTAGCAAGTTGAGAGATAGGCACTTCGTTTTCTGTTTCAAAATTGGTAAGTACCCCATTCTCGTAAGTTGCGCAGAACGCCGTTTTCTATTCTTCTTTTAGAGGGGGTAACTTGTGCCTTTCTCTAGTGTTCTTTTTGGTTTCTCTTTTTATGTTGTTACGCTCAGGGCGTGTGATTACTCACAAAATGCCGGACGATGCAGCAAGCACATCCCAATCAGTTGTGGTGCATAAAGTAACGAACATTAGTGCGGGAATTACAAATTATAAAGGGCTAGTTGAGGGGAATCCAACCCAAAATATAGAAACTTTCATTGAGTCAGTGAACAATTATCTGAATTCCAAGAAAATTACGAATGGCGCTGAAGCTTTAACAGAGGCTAAATCATTTCTGGATTTAGATAAAGGAGATATTGGGAAACGAGCACGCAGTTTCGGGTTCAGAAGGTGTAAAACTTGGAATGAACTGCAGAAATTTCTACGAGCTACTTATGGCGGAGTTCAACGTGAATGCGCAGTTCGGAATTTGCGAGAGTTTCTCAAAATAAACAAAGGCAATGATTCACTAGTCACATACAGTGCGAATTTATTTGATGCAGTAGTTGAGTTAAAGAAATCTATAACAGGTTCTCCATGGGTAACTGGAAATAATATCTCCTTAGATAATTTTGAAAGATTGTTACACTTTGCTTGCCTTTTAACGTCGGTCCCAGATGTAATTGTAGATAGTTTTGATAAGAGAATTGATCAGGATACAGACGAATCCTTTTTGTTTGCACAGATTAACAAAAATCTAGCAAAATGCCCGACACTGGACAGTAGTTTTGTACAGGGAGGTGCAAAGATGTCAGCTGCGGTTTCCAAACCACAGAATAATGATAGTCGCTCGCATTCGGGAAATGATGCAACAGCGAAGACATGTGCACGAGTAGAATCGAAGAAAATTCCAGAGAGATCAGTCACAACGATACGTTGTTTTAATTGTGATAAAATAGGCCATAGTAAATCAAATTGCAGAGTGAGATATTGTTCAGTTTGCAAATCTTCAGATCATGGATGGAGATTTTGCCCAGCCACAAAGAGTAGAGATTATTCAGGGAAGTCACGGGGAGGTTTTTCTAGATATGACAGGAGAATTCCACATGATGCAAGTTCTAGATACACAAAGGAACAGCAGAATTTTCACAAGATAAGTTCGAAAACGGACACAGGATAATGACTAATCAGGTCGTAGAGTCACTAGAACCTAGGCCGATTGTACGTGGATTCTCTAATGGCAATGAAATTCATATTTTCATTGATTCTGGTAGCTCAGTTAACTTAGTAAATGCTGACCTTTTTCACTCGAGGTTTCCAGAGTGCAAATTAGTCCCTTCTAGTGAGACAGTGTGTGATGTACAAGCGAGGAAACTGAATATTTTAGGTTCGTCATTTCTTACGCTTTGTATCGGCGGAAAGACAATAGTAGAATCATTTTTGGTCATAGAAGGATTAGCCTTAGGTGAAATGGTTTTGCTAGGACACCCTTCTTGTATGCGACATAACATCAACATTCTTACGGGAGTTCAGGGGATTACAATAGGTGAGTCGGGTTGTTTTGTTCCATATATACACAGGAAAAAAACTTGTGAGAAACTTAAGACACAGTCTGAGACATGTGTAACACATTCATTAGAGAGTGAAGATATTCCGCAGAGATCTTTCAAAGGATTTTTGTTGGAAGATATTGAATTGCAACCGCGAGTTCCTACATTGGTTAAAGTGTCGCTGAAAGAGAAGAATTTTCCTTCTCAAGTGTGCGTTGTTGAGGGAACCGAGAAATTCAAAGACGTCGTGAGTACGGTGTCAGTGAATGAAATTTCAGTCGCAGGCGTGACTTCAGTAGAATTAGTTAGCTATCAAGACTCAGTGAAAAAATATCACAAGGGTACTTATGTAATTGATTTTGAAGAGTTTAATGAAGAGCATAAATTAGTGAGTTTTTGTGGAGACGGGAATATGTTTCCTAACGAGGAGCAACAGTTCCGAAGTCAGGTTCTACATGAACACTTGGCTAAAGTTGATTATCCTGAGTATTCAGATAAAGTAGAGAAAGTGTTGAAAGAATATCTAGATATTATTGCTTTGAAGGGAGATAAATTAGGAGTTACAGATGTTTTAGAACATTCAATCCGCCTAGAAAAGGGTACAAATCCCATATATATTCCAGCATATCGAATTCCTTTTAAGATCAGGGAAGAAGTAGAAAAAGAAGTTCAGAAGTGGGAGTCGGAAGGCATTATTAGACCGTCCAATTCTCCGTTTAATTTTCCTTTGCTTGCAGTTCCTAAGAAAGACGGTAGTATCAGAGTTTGTGTAGATTTTCGTAAATTGAATGAAAAAACATGCCCAGATAGATATCCGGTAGCTTGTTTGCCTGATTTGTTTGTTGAGATCGGTGGCAAGAATATATATTCATCTATAGATCTGATGCAAGGGTTTTTACAAGTTCCCCTTTGTGAGAGTAGCCGTAAATATACAGCATTTTCGGTACCAAAGGGACATTACGAGTTTAATAGGATGCCTTTTGGATTACAAGGGTCCCCAATAACATTTACTAGACTGGTTAACACAGTACTTCATGGCTTGTTAGGAAAGTCGGTGTTTGTGTACATGGATGACATTCTCATATGCACAGATACAATTGAAGAACATCTAAAGGTGTTAAAAGAAGTCCTTAAGCGATTACGGTTCGCTGGGTTAAAGGTCAAATTGGCCAAATGTGAGTTTCTGAAGAGAAAAATTGTCTATTTAGGACATGTTATCTCTAAAGAGGGAGTTAGAGTGAATGATGAGAAAGTTAAAGCCATTGTGAATTTTCCAGTTCCCAAAACCAGGAAACAGATTCGTTCGTTCCTAGGTATGTCGGGTTTCTTTCGCCGTTTTGTGCGGAATTTTTCTACAATAGCGTCTCCATTGACAGATTTGTTACGAGAAGACGTTAAGTTTGTTTGGGGTGATAGTCAACAATTAGCTTTTGAGAAGCTTAAGAACGCTTTGGTGAACCCACCAGTTTTGAAGTTTCCAGATTTTAGTCAACCGTTCACCTTAGTGACTGACGCGAGTCAGGAAGGTATAGGTGCGTGTTTGATGCAGAAATTTGAAGGGAAATTACACCCAATTGCTTTTTATAGCAGAAAGTTCAAAACACGTGGTAGTAACGAAAGGCTGATGTCAGTTGTGGACAAGGAGGCTTTCGCAGTCGTCTCTAGCCTTGTTCATTTTAAGATGTTGTTGTTGGGAAATAAAGTTGAGATTTTTACAGATCATCAACCGTTGTTAGAGCTTTTTAATAAGCCAAATTTGTCGCCCAAGAGAGCACGTTGGTTCCTAACATTGAGAGATTTTGATGCAAACCTCAAATACATTGAAGGTAAGCATAATGTAGTTGCAGATGCATTGAGCAGATATTTTCCGGTCGAGGATGAGGAAATACACACCGAATCCTGTGTGGGAGAAGAGAGTAAATATTTGGTGTCTAATGTCTCTGATATTAGTAGTTCTGAGAGATCGCATGTAGAGGACATACACGTTCCTACAGTGCATACTTCGGGGAGAAATAGTGAGTCGGCAGTCTCGGGAGAGATTGTTATTCGTGATAGTGAGAGTAACGCAGTGTGTTATATTACGGGTGAAAATGTCACTTGGGACATAGGCTTGCTGGAACAAAAGCAAGATGAAGATAAATTGTTGTCAGATGCTAAGGCATTTCTTAAGGGAGTTTCACCGAAGAAAGGGTATAAGTTGCCTTTTTCTGGTCTAGAGTTGGAGAATAATTTATTGGTGAGAAAAGTTAAGTATAACTTGCGAAGTACTCGAAGCATGGGTGAGATTACACAAATCATCGTGCCAGAGAGTCTAGTACCACAAGTTCTAGACATTGTACATTGTAAATTTGGTTCTCCTCATTTGGGTGTAGACAAGACGTATGAAAACGTCAGGTCAAAGTTCTTTTGGAAAAATATGTTTTCCGCAGTAGAAGCCTTTGTGAAGAAGTGTGCTATTTGCAACGCGAATAAGCCAGCGACGACAGTGTCGTGTCGTTTGGGTTCATATCCCATACCACATAGGCCGTTTCAGAGAGTGCATATGGATATTCTGGGTAACTTCTCAGAGTCCGCTTATGGTTATAGACATTTATTAGTAGTTGTTGATGAGTTGACTCGCTTTGTCGAGATTTTCCCACTGAAATACAAATCAGCTGAGGAAGTTGCTATAGCGTTCTTTAAGGGGATAATTTGTCGATATGGTGTTCCTGAATGTCTGATCACAGACAATGGTAGGGAGTTTATTAATAAGACTTTAGACGGTCTTGCTAATTTGTTGGGGATAAAGAAAGTATCTATAATCCCGTATAGACCTGAAGCAAATGGGTTGTGTGAGAGGGCGAATCGGAAAGTAATCGAAGCTTTACGCATGACGGTGGGAGGTTCCGATACACATTGGGACAGATCTTTGGATGAAGTGCGATATAGTATCAATACTATGATGAATGACACAATTAAGATATCTCCAGCAGAAGCTTTGTATGGATACAAGTTGAAAGGACCTTTTGATTTGTTACCAGAGAGTGTTCAGGGTGATGTTACGGTCACTTCGTTGATAAATACAGCGAGAGAAAGATTTGCACGTATCAGTAAAGAACTTGAACTTAGTTCGCGTGCAATGGTAGAGAAAAGTAACGCGAAATCGAGGGGAGTAGTTTTTTCGATGGGTGATAGAGTGTTTGTTAAAGTAAATGTTCGGAATGATCTGAATTATAAGTTAAGTCCGAAGTTCCACGGACCTTTTGAGATTGTAGAGATCAAAAGAGGGAATAGATTTGTAGTTAAAGATGTAAACACTGGAGTGACGAAATTGACCCATATTTCGAAGTTAAAGAAAGTTGGGATGTAATGGAATGTTTGTATATATATGATATTTTTTAAATTTTTTTTTGTCTCTTGTTCATTTTGGATGTTGAAGTTCTTAATCATTTGTTTTCGAATGATTTTGGAAGTTGAGACATGGGCTGGTTTCATACGAGATTTGACTCGTGTGTTAGTGTGTTGTTGTGTTATGATGTATTTCGTCATCTGACGCAATATCTTTGTTGTTTAGGATTTTTTTTTTGGGAGATACTTAGTATATCGGACCGAACAAGTCTGATCCTTTTTTTTCCGGGTTGGGAGATCGTGTTTGAGTGTTTGGATTTTTTTTTCAGTTTCTTTTTTTTAAATAAAGGGAGCTGTATTGTGAGTAATTGTAATTGTTATGATCATGGGAGCGATTGCCATTACGTCAATTGCTATTTTGTTGAGAGTTAGTCAGGTGTTGCGAAATATTTGCTAACCAGAGTAGAACTTTCATGTCTTTTACGAGATATGATACCTTTTAGTGTTTGGATAGAATTTTTTTTTGTGAGTGAGTTCCGTAGAGTTGTTGTGTTTAGTGGTGAGTTGACTGATTATTCTGAGATACAAACTTGGAATTAGTTCACATTGTGAGTGTTTGATTTTTGCATTAGTAGTTTTGGTTTGGTTCAGTAACATGAAACCTTTTTGTTATTAGACCTTTTTCGAGTGTTTTTTGGGAGACTCAGTAGTGACATGGGATAGAGTAGAGACCATGTTCATTTTGGGAGATCAATGTCAAGGTTCGGGAGTTGATTGTAAGACGAGTTGTGCTTTAGTTAGAGAGAAGTGTGTGTGTGACAGTAGTATTTTCCAGTTGCGAGTTTTGTCTGTGGGTGGTTGTGAATTATCATTAGTTCATAGACAGACTCCGACAGAATGTGACTTTAGACAGTTCCTGCGAGATTACCACATTGAGTCCACCAGTACTCTTCCTGCTGTGTTTTTGCAAGGAGTATGCAGACAATGATGTACCAGAGCAACAAGTCGACGACATTCGTTCATCGAGGGTCCGAGCAGTTCGATTCATCCTGCAGAATCCTGTCTACGGAATTTCTCGTACTTAGCCGTGCTGTATTCAACAGTTCCGAGAAGATAATTATGCGTCATACGCATAACGAGCATTTGGTAGTGGAGGTACCTACAACCAAGGTGCCAATGACGGTTCCACCGTTGGAAGACATTGACGATTCCGTGATGTTCGAGTATCAGGAATATATTATGCCGACAATTTTAATTGTCTTAATAGCTGTTTTACTGATAATTCTTGTTGTGGGAGTAGTAAAGCTTATTCGTGTTTGTAAGATTACATGTAAAGGCTCTAAGAACTCAACCCCAGTGACTTTGGAAGTGAGTCATGAGAGCAGTCCTTAAAGCTGCAGTGCAGTAGACATTGCTGATTGAGCATAGCTCTATTCTGTTATGTTTTATACATATGCTTTTGTTTTGGTTTGCCGTTAAGGAGAGCGAGACGCTCTTATGTGGTGGCCGAGCTCTATTTCAGAAAATATGGCTGCTACAAGTTTTAAAGGACACATATATGCATTTCATAGCTTCAATGCTTTAAGATGTGATGAAAGAATTTATGGAGTCAGATGGAAGTAGGTCGAGAGACTCGAGGTAAAATCTTTGTGTTCAACAAATAGTTTGATTCCTCAGCAATATTGCCGGTCAGGTGATCTTCCGAAGTGTTATGTATATTCGTGAGTACGTGCGTTAATTTGATCTAGATTGTGCCAAAATCTGCCCTAAAAGTGAGTTTGATCGTTCATTAACGTGATAGAACTGCAGTTGTCTAGACGTAGCTTTGGAGAGGATCCAGGCTTTAAATCGGCAGATAAGGTAGACTTTGAAATCTCTGTTTTTATGGGAGAAAATTGAACTTGTGATTTTTTACCATGATTTTCTAATCATTATGAACTTTTGAACTGGTGTGGGAGATTTAATATGAATATTCATACCTCTTTTATAGTATTGTTTTGTCATGTTACGTTTGCCATATCTTGGCTATGCATTTTACACTTTCCATTATTGTGTTTTGCATTTCATATGTTTTTGGGAGTTTTCTATCATGTTTAATTCTTCCGACAGATGTCTGTGGACAGATGTCGGTGGACAGTGTGGACTGTTTCGAATAACATGTGGTAGACTGGTTTTGACATGACTAATTATTGATTTGGGGAGTATGTGTGAGTTTGGATATTTTCAGGCTATTAGCCATAGTGAGACTTCTTTAATCAGAAGTGTTTTGCAGTTCAGAGTTTAGTTATCTAACTCGGTATTTCATTTATTATGCATTTTAATCTTTGCTTTGTTTTATTCATTTCTTGTTGGGTTATTTGAATAATAAACCTATTTTTGTAGAAACTATTGCGTTTCTTTAAATGGTCCATTTAATTGATTTGGTGAGAATGAGTGAGATTCGGGTGGGTGAACTTCGGAAAACGATGAGAGAGAGAGAGAGAGGCGATACACAGAGAGAGAGAGAGAGAGGTGATACACGGTGAGAGAGAGAGAGAGAGAGAGAGAGAGAGAGAGAGAGAGAGAGAGAGAGAAAGAGGAGAAAAATAGATGTAAGTGTTGCCGGAGCGAACGTTCATACGCCTCCGTTTCATGAATAAAGATCGTTGGAGCACGTTACGTACACCTTCAAAAAGGTGTTAATTCTGTCCTCGTTACATATATATATATATATATATATATATATTATATATATATATATATATATATATATATATATATTATATATATATATATATATATATATATATATATATATATTATATATATATATATATATATATATATATATATATATATATATATATATTATATATATATATATATATATATATTATATATATATATATATATATATATATATATATATATATATATATATATATATATATATATATATATATTATATATATATATATATATATATATATATATATATATATATATATATATATATTATATATATATATATATATTATATATATATATATATATATATATATATATATATATATATATATTATATATATATATATATATATGTATGTATGTATATATATTATATATATATGTATGTATGTATATATATTATATATATATATATATATATATATATATATATATATATATATATATAAATATATATATATATATATATATATATATATATATATATATATATATATATATATATATATTACATAGACATATACGCATGTAGCAATAGATATATGCTTTTGATTTTCAAGTGCAATAAAAATAATAAATTGATAAACCAAGCTTTTAAAATCATTGACCTTATGATTTTATGTATGCTATAACTACACATAATGGTGTAATGAATTAATATACACGGGTATATACATCGTATAGAATACCCTGCAAAAGGGTATTCTTTACCTGCAATACACCCCTAAGTAAGGGTATCTCAAGTATATGTTATACCCTTGATATGGGTATATTGTAAAGGGTATATTATAGTTCTTATATACCCCGATAGGGTATGCTATTTTAACCACTAGAAATACCCTTTTTCTACCCCTTTTATACCCTTAATTTTTTAGAGTGTAGGAACGTGTATGTCCTCTACATGCGATCTCTCAGAACTACTAATATCAGAGACATTAGACACCAAATATTTACTCTCTTCACCCACACAGGATTCGGTGTGTATTTCCTCATCCTCGACCGGAAAATATCTGCTCAATGCATCTGCAACTACATTATGCTTACCTTCAATGTATTTGAGGTTTGCATCAAAATCTCTCAATGTTAGGAACCAACGTGCTCTCTTGGGCGACAAATTTGGCTTATTAAAAAGCTCTAACAACGGTTGATGATCTGTAAAAATCTCAACTTTATTTCCCAACAACAACATCTTAAAATGAACAAGGCTAGAGACGACTGCGAAAGCCTCCTTGTCCACAACTGACATCAGCCTTTCGTTACTACCACGCGTTTTGAACTTTCTGCTATAAAAAGCAATTGGGTGTAATTTCCCCTCAAATTTCTGCATCAAACACGCACCTATACCTTCCTGACTCGCGTCAGTCACTAAGGTGAACGGTTGACTAAAATCTGGAAACTTCAAAATTGGTGGGTTCACCAAAGCGTTCTTAAGCTTCTCAAAAGCTACTTGTTGACTATCACCCCAAACAAACTTAACGTCTTCTCGTAACAAATCTGTCAATGGAGACGCTATTGTAGAAAAATTCCGCACAAAACGGCGAAAGAAACCCGACATACCTAGGAACGAACGAATCTGTTTCCTGGTTTTGGGAACTGGAAAATTCACAATGGCTTTAACTTTCTCATCATTCACTCTAACTCCCTCTTTAGAGATAACATGTCCTAAATAGACAATTTTTCTCTTCAGAAACTCACATTTGGCCAATTTGACCTTTAACCCAGCGAACCGTAATCGCTTAAGGACTTCTTTTAACACCTTTAGATGTTCTTCAATTGTATCTGTGCATATGAGAATATCATCCATGTACACAAACACCGACTTTCCTAACAAGCCATGAAGTACTGTGTTAACCAGTCTAGTAAATGTTATTGGGGACCCTTGTAATCCAAAAGGCATCCTATTAAACTCGTAATGTCCCTTTGGTACCGAAAATGCTGTATATTTACGGCTACTCTCACAAAGGGGAACCTGTAAAAACCCTTGCATCAGATCTATAGATGAATATATATTCTTGCCACCGATCTCAACAAACAAATCAGGCAAACAAGCTACCGGATATCTATCTGGGCATGTTTTTTCATTCAATTTACGAAAATCTACACAAACTCTGATACTACCGTCTTTCTTAGGAACTGCAAGCAAAGGAAAATTAAACGGAGAATTGGACGGTCTAATAATGCCTTCCGACTCCCACTTCTGAACTTCTTTTTCTACTTCTTCTCTGATCTTAAAAGGAATTCGATATGCTGGAATATATATGGGATTTGTACCCTTTTCTAGGCGGATTGAATGTTCTAAAACATCTGTAACTCCTAATCTATCTCCCTTCAAAGCAATGATATCTAGATATTCTTTCAACACTTTCTCTACTTTATCTGAATACTCAGGATAATCAACTTTAGCCAAGTGTTCATGTAGAACCTGACTTCGGAACTGTTGCTCCTCGTTAGGAAACATATTCCCGTCTCCACAAAAACTCACTAATTTATGCTCTTCATTAAACTCTTCAAAATCAATTACATAAGTACCCTTATGATATTTTTTTACTGAGTCTTGATAGCTAACTAATTCTACTGAAGTCACGCCTGCGACTGAAATTTCATTCACTGACACCGTACTCACAACGTCTTTGAATTTCTCGGTTCCCTCAACAACGCACACTTGAGAAGGAAACTTTTTCTCTTTCAGCGACACTTTAACTAATGTAGGAACTCGCGGTTGCAATTCAACATCTTCCAACAAAAATCCTTTGAAAGATCTCTGCGGAATATCTTCACTCTCTAATGACTGTGTTACACATGTCTCAGAGTGTGTCTTAAGTTTCTCACAAGTTTTTTTCCTGTGTATATATGGAACAAAACAACCCGACTCACCTATTGTAATCCCCTGAACTCCCGTAAGAATGTTGATGTTATGTCGCATACAAGAAGGGTGTCCTAGCAAAACCATTTCACCTAAGGCTAAGCCTTCTATGACCAAAAATGATTCTACTATTGTCTTTCCGCCGATACAAAGCGTAAGAAATGACGAACCTAAAATATTCAGTTTCCTCGCTTGTACATCACACACTGTCTCACTAGAAGGGACTAATTTGCACTCTGGAAACCTAGAGTGAAAAAGGTCAGCATTTACTAAGTTAACTGAGCTACCAGAATCAATGAAAATATGAATTTCATTGCCATTAGAGAATCCACGTACAATCGGCCTAGGTTCTAGTGACTCTACGACCTGATTAGTCATTATCCTGTGTCCGTTTTCGAACTTATCTTGTGAAAATTCTGCTGTTCCTTTGTGTATCTAGAACTTGCATCATGTGGAATTCTCCTGTCATATCTAGAAAAACCTCCCCGGGACTTCCCTGAATAATCTCTACTCTTTGTGGCTGGGCAAAATCTCCATCCATGATCTGAAGATTTGCAAACTGAACAATATCTCACTCTGCAATTTGACTTACTATGACCTATTTTATCACAATTAAAACAACGTACCGTTGTGACTGATCTCTCTGGAATTTTCTTCGATTCTACTCGTGCACATGTCTTCGCTGTTGCATCATTTCCCGAATGCGGGCGACTATCATTATTCTGTGGTTTGGAAACCGCAGCTGACATCTTTGCACCTCCCTGTACAAAACTACTGTCCAGTGTCGGGCATTTTGCTAGATTTTTGTTAATCTGTGCAAACAAAAAGGATTCGTCTGTATCCTGATCAATTCTCTTATCAAAACTATCTACAATTACATCTGGGACTGACGTTAAAAGGCAAGCAAAGTGTAACAATCTTTCAAAATTATCTAAGGAGATATTATTTCCAGTTACCCATGGAGAACCTGTTATAGATTTCTTTAACTCAACTACTGCATCAAATAAATTCGCACTGTATGTGACTAGTGAATCATTGCCCTTCTTTATTTTGAGAAACTCTCGCAAATTCCGAACTGCGCATTCACGTTGAACTCCGCCATAAGTAGCTCGTAGAAATTTCTGCAGTTCATTCCAAGTTTTACACCTTCTGAACCCGAAACTGCGTGCTCGTTTCCCAATATCTCCTTTATCTAAATCCAGAAATGATTTAGCCTCTGTTAAAGCTTCAGCGCCATTCGTAATTTTCTTGGAATTCAGATAATTGTTCACTGACTCAATGAAAGTTTCTATGTTTTGGGTTGGCTTTCCATCAACTAACCCTTTAAAATTTGTAATTCCCCCACAAATGTTCGTCACTTTATGCACCACAATTGATTGGGATGTGCTTGCTGCATCGTCCGGCATTTTGTGAGTAATCACACGCCCTGAGCGTAACAACATAAAAAGAGAAACCAAAAAGAACACTAGAGAAAGGCACAAGTTACCCCCTCTAAAAGAAGAATAGAAAACGGCGTTCTGCGCAACTTACGAGAATGGGGTACTTACCAATTTTGAAACAGAAAACGAAGTACCTATCTCTCAACTTGCTAACCTGTGACGTCACCTACTCGACAGCGAAGCAAAAAAAGACACCCAGCGCGCGATTATTGTTGAATAATCACTTTGCGTAATTAACTCACAATCGCCACTATTCACACTTATTTGGGTATTTTGTTAACCCCAAAATTGTTCTAGAGATCATCCAGATCTATTTCACAACTCCCCACTCCCAGTACTCGAATAGAAACGGAAAAAAAAGAGGAAAGGTTCCCCGTATTTCACACGTAATCACGACCTACTCAGTCATTCAACACTGACCCGTCGCCTTAGCTCTTAGGTGAAGTCGCCTATGCCTTGGGCATCAACGTTACCAATTAGTCTATTAGCAATCTCCCTCTTTCGCCATCATTAAAGACATTAAAATCATGCTGCCACCAATTAATCTGTAACGAGGACAGAATTAACACTCTTTTGAAAGTGTACGTAACGTGCTCCAACGATCTTTATTCATGGAACGGAGGCGTATGAACGTTCGCTCACGGCAACACTTACATCTATTTTTCTCCTCTTTCTCTCTCTCTCTCTCTCTCTCTCTCTCTCTCTCTCTCTCTCTCTCTCTCTCTCTCTCTCACCGTGTATCACCTCTCTCTCTCTCTCTCTGTGTATCGCCTCTCTCTCTCTCTCTCATCGTTTTCCGAAGTTCACCCACCCGAATCGCACTCATTCTCACCAAATCAATTAAATGGACTATTTAAAGAAACGCAATAGTTTCTACAAAAATAGGTTTATTATTCAAATAACCCAACAAGAAATTAATAAAACAAAGCAAAGATTAAAATGCATAATAAATGAAATATCGAGTTAGATAACTAAACTCTGAACTGCAAAACACTTCTGATTAAAGAAGTCTCACTATGGCTAATAGCCTGAAAATATCCAAACTCACACATACTCCCCAAATCAATAATTAGTCATGTCAAAACCAGTCTACCACATGTTATTCGAAACAGTCCACACTGTCCACCGACATCTGTCCACAGACATCTGTCGGAAGAATCAAACATGATAGAAACTCCCAAAAATATATGAAATGCAAAACACAATAATGGAAAGTGTAAAATGCATAGCCAAGATATGGCAAACGTAACATGACAAAACAATAATATAAAAGAGGTATGAATATTCATATTAAATCTCCCACACCAGTTCAAAAGTTCATAATGATTGGAAAATCATGGTAAAAAATCACAAGTTCAATTTTCTCCCATAAAAACAGAGATTTCAAAGTCTACCTTATCTGCTGATTCAAAGCCTGGATCCTCTCCAAAGCTACGTCTAGACAACTGCAGTTCTATCACGTTAATGAACGATCAAACTCACTTTTAGGGCAGATTTTGGCATAATCTAGATCAAATTAACGCACGTACTCACGAATATACATAACACTTCGGAGATCACCTGACCGGCAATATTGCTGAGGAATCAAACCATTTGCTGAACACAAAGATTTTACCTCGAGTCTCTCGACCTACTTCCATCTGACTCCATAAATTCTTTCATCACATCTTAAAGCATTGAAGCTATGAAATGCATATATGTGTCCTTTAAAATTGTAGCAGCCATATTTTCTGAAATATATATCATTATATGACGAAAGGCATTAATAGTAATATAAAGAAGATTTCTGCTTGCTAGTGATACTAAATAAAAGGTATTACGTGTTAGTAATGGCAAATATAAGATATTTTTTATTAAGTAAAGTTTTCCCAAGATCGAACACTAAAGACATCTATTGAGTGCTATGACAATCTTTGGATGAAGTTTGGTTGTTTGAAGACGAAACTATTATATATTCATTTAGCGAGACCACAAATAAATCCTTTATCAATATATATGATAACTATTAGGGTAAGAATTTGTATATATTTCTAAAATTGATCTTTAATTAGGGGACATTTTGAAGAACGTGAAAAGTTTTCAGAAGGGACGAAGTTCGTTTTGGTAACAAACAATGGCTGCTCCTTGTCCGGGGAGGAAGCAGGATTACCAACATTAATAGAGGCTTCAACATGCAATTCAGGGCCAATGACGAACTATTCTTTACGAAAATCAAGGAGCGAAAGATGGTCAACGATTCTCGTAAGGAATACTTCGTCATTTTCGATCAAAAAATGAGCAAATAATGTGAAATAAGTAAGAAAGCTCTCTCGTTTAAAAGTCTAAAAAGTTGGCATTCATGACACACCAAGGACTAATCGAAGCACACCTCGTGAATCCTTTAAATTATATTTTGATCGAAATTTTGCCAATTTGGAGATATATTCAATCAAAATAATTGTTTCTGGTTGAAAGTATGTTTCAACTTTGCTAAAATTCGTGGAAATTCGAAATTTGAGGTTGAAATATGTCGGAATTTGTAACTCAGAATGACCAACCTTAAAACTCCTGGATACGATAGGAAATCGAGAAGCAACCCTGGGGATACGAATAATATAAATAGAATTATATATATCATAAACAGGTGTAATTTCCATCAATTTGTATGAGAATTATACCCAATTTTTCCCGGCAAAAAAGTTAAAAGTACATTTGCACTTGGTAATCCTGTTACCCATATCAGTATCACTATCATTTTAAGCATTTCCTGACCTTTTTATTGTACTTTTTCTTTATATGATATTAATACAGAGGATATTCTGACTTCACTACAGTTCTAGGAGAGAATTCAGTCTTTATAACCTTGTGGAAGGTTACGAGAAACTTGAAAGACAAATATCTTTCTTTTAGGATATCAGCTATGTAAAATCCCTTATATACTGACCATTATCTTCAAGATGAAATACGTTAATGTAAGGAAATTTGTACCTTTATAAAATGCATCATCGAAGGAGGTATTTGAACGTACCCAGTGATGGTTTTCTGGACTCATTTAGTCAGGAGAAAACTTAAAAAGAATCCCAGTGCTGACACCCTGTAGCTACACCCTGTAGCCCTGTAACCAGCCATACAAACCCTTGAAAAAATTAAAAGTGCTAACCAAAAGAAAAATATCATTTATGTGAGGTTTTGCAGAGAATAAAGCTAAGGATAATAATATAAATCCCTCTCTCTATAAAGAACCCCTAGTTTTGCCATAATTTAGACTATGATAATATGTGGAATAATCATATTTTGTTGGCAATTCTATCTTTTTGCCGGCTAACAGTCCCGGGCAGTGTATGTATTACCAGAACCCAATTCGTGAATTCCCTCGTACATTTTCATGCATTTGGCTTCACACACTTCTTTGCTAGGCATCAAGAGGCATAAATAACTGATTACAAACTTTATTTTTGCATACAGTCATTGCAACCACTTATTTGTCAATTTTCATCTTGCCTCGCTATCAAAAGCACAACAGTTTCCTGTTTGAACACCGTTTTGCTTGGGGCAATCAATAGATGGCGTCTGTAGTCCACGATTCTGAAATTAAATCCGGTCCAATCCGGTTTCGAGTGCTGATTTTGCATACGTCACAGTCACCTGAGGCCCTTCGGTACTTGGGCGAAAACGAGGCGCCGGTGTTTTAATTGGATAATGCTAGTTTCCGAACTATCAAATGGTCTAGTCTTGTGTAAGGTTCGCCCTTTTTAAAAAAAAAAAGAATGGATAAATATAAATGATAATGAATATCAGACACTTCATTGAATATATTGCGTTCATGAAAGCTAGGTGAGATGTAGGCAGATAATTTCAAGTTTGCAATGTCAGTAATTCGAGTTAGGATAGTTTTATTAATGTTTATTAGATAATCTATAATGTTTGAGAAATTTTCAGCATTATTTTGGTAGGCATAGAGTAGGGTATTGCTTACCAAATATACCAATTTTTTTTAGTGTTCTGTTTAAATGATATCACATAATAATACTACTACTACCACTACTTCTGATAATAATAATAATAATAATAATAATAATAATAATAATAATAATAATAATAATAATAATAATAATAATAATAATGCAAAGGCCACGATGCAAAATGATTCATCCGGGAGATGTAGAGAGCTCAGTCATCTGCCATCTCGGAGTTGCAAGATTCTGTCGACAGCTTTTGTCTAAGATGATATTTGCAAAGGGTTTGTGATGCCTCTCATTTTTCGAGATCATTTCGGACAAAAAGGAAAGCATCAGAAGAGCCGCTTTTGAGGACAATTAAATTGGTATAGAAAGGTTTATTAGGCAACAGTAATTTCATTAAAACAAAAATGTTTGTTGCATAATTTTTTATACACGAAGGAGTTGGTTAGGTTGCAAACCTGATCGTGCATCATACGGAAAGTAGCCCCAGAGTGGCTTAAGATGCTGAGACTGGTTATTTTTTTGACGATTTTAACTCATCCTGACATTATTAAAATTTGCTTATATGCTTCTTTTGAATATACCAGAATAAAGTACACGCATTCCAATTTCCAATGACACCAGAATGAGCGTCATAGCATGAATAATAACTTCACAGACAACGTACAAAGCAAAATATTGCTATTGACAACTCTGGCTCTTAGAGAGAACTTACAGAGGCCTTGACTGAAAGGGTTAGTTGGCAGAGCAGAATGCTACAAAGCCAAGGGATCCAACAGGGGAAGCATCCCGATTCTAAATAAGAAATACAGAGATAAATAATCTATAAGAGAGGTCATAAAAAAAGCAAATTTTAAAACATTGTCTCCTTTAGTTTTGGCATAGTCTGCACTGATAGCAATTTTCAATTTCGCAATCCTGTGCATGATTAGACTTAAAATACTGCATTTTACCCAGCTGGAGGACCCACTTGCAATATATTGCAATGTTGTTTTCATGAGTCAATTTTGATGCAAAATAACAATTCATTTTTTCCAGTTTTTCCATACACAAAATTCAATACATTGCCTAAACCTTGAATACGGACCCATCAAACATAACATTATTATTAAATTAATAATAACTTTAGCAATCTGCGGAGCTTCCTTGATATTCAGAGAGAGAGCGAGAGAGAGAGAGAGAGAGAGAGAGAGAGAGAGAGAGAGAGAGAGAGAGAGAGAGAGAGAGAGAGAGAGAGAGAGAAGAGGGTATGAATGATTATTATTATTAATATTATTATTATTATTATTATTATTATTATTATTATTATTATTATTATTATTATTATTATTATTATTATTATTATTATTATTATTCAGAAGATAAAGCCCGAATTAGAATGATGTATCTAATGTTACGGATTATTCTGGAGATTACAGTGGCCTTATACCAGCACGGACCAGTGCCCCTTGAGCGGCCCCTAAGTGAAGTTTAAACCCGCAGACCAGAAGACGTGGGTGATCTGCGACAATAAAAGCTTGACGGGAGAGACTGAGAAGTCTTATACGAGAACATTGATGAAACTCTACGGGAAAAGAGCCCCACATTTCAGTTAATGGGGCAAGTGGCAGAGACTGGTGATTGGACACTTTCGGTCGTTCATTCAAACAAAGCCCGAAAGAAAAGTTAATAAAGAAATGAAGTTGAAAGGAAAGTGAATGGAAATTAAAAGACAATTCAATTACTAAACCTAAGGAGATGATGAAGGTAACAGATGACAGAATAAGGGAAAAGAATAAAGCAGAGTTGACAGTGATAAGACAGAAAAATAACGAATAAGATAAAGGGAAAGTTTCATGAAAAAGTAGATAATTCGAAGCAATATGAAACTGAAATAATAAAAACAAAGATAATAAAAAGTAAATATGTCAATAAGAATGATAAATAAGAATTTCATGAATAGGAGAAGTCTGGGTCTACCCTCAGTGTGGGGTAAGAAGAACAAAGAAGGTCAGCAGAACATGAAGAAGACAAGGGTTCAGGAAAAGTCTGCCCGAGGTCAGATGGCAGGAAGGTCGTGAGTGACGTCACATGCTGTCGGGGTCATCATCGTCTGTGATGGGTCAGTTGGTCTGAGCTGGTGTTCCTCCACGCTGGAAACTCCCTCATCGGGGCTCCTTCTTGAGGGGTTTCCTGAGGGAGGCAATGCCCCCCCATTGGGCTTTACAGTTGGGATGCCTTCTTTGGTCCAGTTACTGAAGGTTCTTAGTCTCTTATAATAATAATAATAATAATAATAATAATAATAATAATAATAATAATAATAATAATAATAATAATAATAATAAAACCATCCCTGAACTCAAGCAGGAGACAAACTTCCTTGCAAAGAATCTACGGACACCGGGAGACAGGACAGTCCCTGAGATTTGGTGATCTCTCTCTCTCTCTCTCTCTCTCTCTCTCTCTCTCTCTCTCTCTCTCTCTCTCTCTATTAGTAGCTACGAGACCCTGTGGACATACTCTGGCCGCTGAAAAAGAAATTATTTCATTTTTTTTACCCAAACAAAATATAAATATTGTCAACATATACACAAAGTCAATGTGATGAAGTAATATTTATGCCTATAAAACTGATGCTTAAACAGGAAGAATTACGAAAGAAAGTAGATATTTTGAACAAACTCTAGAGTCTTCTAGACTTCCTTCTGGCAACACAGAGAATCGCCTCTTAGCCTCTGTGGAAGATGCAGGATGACCAACATAAAAAGAGGCTGTAGCGTATCATTATAGCATAATGATTACATATTGTCAAGCTGAATCAAAGGATGAGTAATGCTTTTCTATTATTGCAGGATTTCATAGGATTTTCGGTTTGATAAATAGCACCTGATGCGGCAAATTGAATGCGGTTCCGCTAGTTCGAGATCATTCAAAGTTGGCATTCTTGATGCTTCAGTGGCTTCTGGATGTAAACGTTGGCATTCCTTTACATCTAATTCCGGTTAGAGTTTCCTAGATTTGGAGGCACTGCTAAGATACAGTACAACAGACCTTCCATGATAGTGCATTGAATGAAGTTATTCTGCGTCAGTAACATTTCCCGAGATTTAAAATATCGCGAGAAACGTGAAAAATACGTCAGGTTTAAATCAGGCGGGTATTTGTCCCTCAGAATAGCCAACTTCGAGATCTTTGGAACAATATGAAAAGCGCGGAACAGCGCTGAAATATTCACAATTAATGGGTAATATTATTCTTGGCGATAGAAGTAAAAAAATCATGGAATTGTTTTCCGTAGATACTTGGGTGAGACTTTGACCTCCATAAAGAGGAACCGGAGGGAGGGAGGGTTGTCGGAACTGACAATCCATATTAAATGCTTTTTAAAGTCAATGAATTCCAGAGAGAGAGCTTCTTATTCGAAGTCAACTGCAGTCAGGTCAGAAACCTAGTTTAGTAATAGATATACAATGATGATATTATTCTATGCTCAGAACTGCTGCTGCAGTGTTCCTGTCCGAAATACGATATGTTGCATTACATGTTGTTGGTCTGCCTGCATGGGTCTTCATGTCGTCTATGACGGGCGGCGGCATTTTCGCTCTGGGGGAGGACTGTAGGCAAGTTAGTTTTTATTGTCTTCCCTGGCGTCGAATTTTGGGTCATTTTTCCTTTGCATGAAATACGCATTTCCAGTTGAAATTGAATTTAGATATCCCTGTGGAATCATCATTTTAAATTATGAGAAAAAGATGGGAATAAGAATAATCTAACTGGCTTCCTCACCCATCTGTGAAAATGCAGTGGTCCACTTGCGCTGATTTTCTTCGGTGGCCAATAGGTGGCGATAACGACTTGCTTATAGTCAAAATTGCTGTAAATTTTTTGGTGGAGAAAGGACCGCATGGGGACCACGTGGCCGCCTTAGAGTATACGGAGGATTGAAGACATAATTAAAGTACGATTTCATTAATTGATCATTTTGATACTATTTCATAACATAATTAGTGGAAAATTCCCAATTATTGTTGGTTTAGTTAAGAGGCCGAAACTGAACTCGTACTGGAGAGTAATTTAACCTTTGAACAAATGGTAATAACTTTCTATAATCACAGGACCAATATAGTTTAGTTTCATTTATATGAAACTAAGTCAAGACTATTGGACAAATCCTATATCTAGGCCCGAATCATAAAATTACAAAAGAGAGTCATGAACAGGTCATGCAATCATTTTATTCCAGAATGACTTTCGCAGAAGGCTGTTATAAAGGACAACAAATATCCCCACTCATTGCAATGTCCCAGACGGGGGTGCCGTGTGCAATATGCTAATAATAGGGTCAATATGGCAATGTTGCAATGAATGTGAAATTCACCGAAAATAGCGAAGCAATCTTTCCTTCTAACTGGGTAAAATGTTGGTCACTGGGCTTCTGATGACCGATTTGTAGAAGTTACAATATTCTGCAATCTGCTTGCAAGACGGCAATGTTGAAAGCAAGGGAATATTCGTCAGCAGAGCTCTAGGAAATCGCTCCAGGATTCTTTTCTGGGAGCAAAACAGCTTTGCTTTGAAATTGGATAAAATGCAGTCTATTGAATTTTAGAAGCCCAAACTAACTTTTAAAGCTTTGAACTGGATAAAAGGCAGTCTATTGGGACTCTGATGATAAATATGTATTCGAAA
This sequence comes from Macrobrachium rosenbergii, assembly GCA_039081455.1. NCBI lineage: Eukaryota > Metazoa > Arthropoda > Malacostraca > Decapoda > Palaemonidae > Macrobrachium > Macrobrachium rosenbergii. The sequence continues at coordinate 135,674 of JANJGK010000897.1, read as the reverse complement.
TCACAATATACTGCAGTTTGCTTGCAATACGGGAAGGTTGCAGACAAACTCATAGCATACAAAATAGCAAGACAATGAGGCTGTTTTTGGGGAACGATCCAGCCTTTGCTTCAGACTGAAGAAAGGCAAAGGGATCGGTCTGTTATGCCAAAAATGCAGTCAAATTGCAGTATATTCCAGCTTGCTTGCATTATTGTAATGTTGCAAGCCAGTATATTTGATCAAAACGCTAAAGCTATCGCCTCTAGAGTTTTGGGGGGACCAGAACGGCTTCGCCTTCCAAGTTGATAAAATACAAATTCATGTCCTACTAACGTTCATTATGCACAGGAAGTTGCAAGATATTGCAACTTTCTTGCAATAAGAATGTTTCAAGCGAGGCATACTTGGCCAACACAGCAAGGCTGTGACCTTGGGATTTTTTCTCTTGGCAAACAAACTTTTCCTTCGAACTGGATCAGATGCAATATATTGGCATTCTGATCGCGAAAACACATGAGACTTTGCAACATATTTTAATGACCTTGCAACCTGGCAATGTTGCAATCAAACCAAGATTCGTCAGAAAGCAAAACTATAGCCTCAGGATTTGTTTGTTTGCCTAATTGATTCTCCTTTCGTCCTGGATAAAATTCAGTTTATTGGCCCACCAATGACCAATAAACAGTATATTGCATTCGCAGTTGCAGAACATTGGTGATGTGTACCGTTACGCTCCCATAATGAAGGCATTTGTGCCTTAATCCTCCACATAATGTCAAATTAATGATCGGTAATTCTCAGTAACTATGGAGAATAAAAAGTAAGTTTGCTGTCAATAATATCAAAGAATTCTTTCAGAACGAAGTTAATGTTGAGTTAGAGTTACTTTCAAGTTGGAAATGTTTTAATTGTGGTGCAATTTGAGTAAAATAGGATACATTATTCTTCCAATATGTGTTGCTGTCATCATATGCTCCATTCCAACCGGTCTGTGCAAATTCCTATTCCCACTGCAACCACATACAGTCCTTCCTACCTTAGACGTTGCCTGAAGGTTCTCAGATATTTTGGTTTCATAAAATGACGAAGCAAAAATTCATCAGTTTCAGCAGATGAGTTGAAGAAGAATCTCTATTTGATCTGTTTATGATGAACATTAAGAATATATCAACACCAACAATATAGTTTGTTAATCTTAAAAGATTTTTAGTATATAAATAAAGATACTTGTATGTTTATTTTTGCAGGATTCCCCCCCCCCCACCACCCCCCAAAAATAAAAACTGTTAAAGGTAAATTTGTTCCCAGCATGCATTTGGGGTCGGGGTAAAACACGCCACGATCGTTATGTCTGCGAACAGTAACTGCAGAGTTGAAGAAACTGCCAATCTATACGGCTTCTAAAGCAGGTGAATTCAGGATATTTCGTTATTCCGAGTAGTCTGTAGTCAATTCAGAAATCTCAGTTTCAAATGAATGACTTTTCATTCAGTTGTCTCATGCTGAGAGCTGTGACATTGCCGTTCAAAATGCGGTGTTGAATCTGATTATGTTGGTGTGCCTGCATGGGTCTTCTTCATGTCGTCTATGATTCTCGTGTTATTTTTCTTTTTATGAATGATTTATTACCAATTGGTATTTCATTTAGTTATCTCAACATAAATATCATCTTATATAATGAGGGAAAACATCTCATAAAAAGAATTTAGCTAGCTTGCACGCCCATCTTGGAAGATGCAGTGGTCCACTTGCGCTGATTTTCTTCGGTGGCCAAAAGGTGGCGTTCACGACTTGCTTATAGTCAAAATTGCTGCACATTTTTGGGTGGAGAAAGGACCGCATGGGGACCACGTGGCCGCCTTAGAATATACGGAGACTTGAAGACGAAACTGAAATCCGATTTTATTCATTATTTTGATACAATTTCTAGATATAATGAAGGGAAAATTCCCATTGATCGCTTCTTAAGATTAGAGGAATGAAAATGAACTCAAAATGAAACGAAATATTAAGTAGCCTTTGAACACATTATTAACTCCCTATAATCACATGACCTATAAAGTCTAGTTTCCTACATATAAAACTGAATCAAGACTATAAGTAATTGCTACATTTGTGCCCATTTGATTAACCTACAAAATAAGGATATGAGAATGACCTGAAATCATTTTATTTCATGAACACGTTCTCAGGGGGCTATCATAATGTGAACAACAATAAACATCAAAATAGCATCGTAAAATTATATTATATTAATGGGATATTCATATGTGAACTGCGGACCACACACACAGAGAGAGAGAGAGAGAGAGAGAGAGAGAGAGAGAGAGAGAGAGAGAGAGAGAGAGAGACTGCTCTACAGTGCGTAATAAAAAGAATGACATTATTATAGAACAGAGTTATGATGACGTCACTTGGCAAGAGTTCTGAGACGTTAGTGGAAGTCTGTGGAAAGACATTTGTACTGATGTAACATCTATTGATGTAGAATGTCAAGAGGGGGAATGAAAGGAATGTTATATTTAAACGTTAGCCACCGTCCCTCGGGCAGTGCTGTAGAAGATTCAGAGAATCCTTCTGGTGATTCTTCAGGTGATTAGTTTTGGGGCTTCCCTGACCTGTGAGGTCAGGTAAGCTGACCTAGCTGTCATATTACGGAAAGAGAGAGAGAGAGAGAGAGAGAGAGAGTCACCCATTCGTGAAATACTCATTACATATTCTATCTATCTATCTCTGACTTTTTATTGAACAGCAAGAAACATGACTGGTGTCCGAGAATCTATATGTTAAATGATATCATAGAAAAATAATGACAAACACATGTGAATAATAATAATAATAATAATAATAATAATAATAATAATAATAATAATAATAATAATAATAACAATAATAATAATAATAATAATAATAATAATAATAATAATAATATTATTATTATTATTATTATTATTATTATTATTATTATTATTATTATTATTATTATTATTATTATTCGGAAGATGAAGAACCCTATTCATATGGAACAAGAAGCCCACTAAAGGGGCCATTGACTTGAAACTGAAGCTTCCAAAGAGTATTAAGGCGTTCATTTGAAAGAAGAAATATTTCATATTTAACGATATCTTATATTATTCCTTCCTCTTGGTAGCATACAAGAATGTGCTTTGTTTTTTAAATTAATTCAACCTGGGGCATTAATGATTTAGGAAAATGTCATTAAAACTGCTGTTTGTTTTCGTTCTACAATAAATGAAAATTTGATTACATTTAACTTCAAAAGGCGATGATGGAATGATCTAAAAGTTTCGAAAATTTTCCAGCTCCTGGAAGGACGAGAGAGAGAAATCATTGGCTCATGCGCCCAACGCTGCTATGGCTCAGAAAAATGCAAATTTCAAAGTTTCCAAAAACAAAATCTGAGTAAAAACCAGGCGAAGAGTTTACAGATGGATTCAGTGGACAATTTTATGCTCATGAAAATATGGACTACATGGCGGAGGAGCAGATTGGAGTCGACGACGTTCCAGCCTTAGGCGATTTATAAAGCGGGAATGTTTTTAATACTGTCACGTTTGGGACTAAGTTCTGCACTCAAGATAAGCACGGACAGGAATCAAGAGGAGAGGAGGACCCTGGAATAGAGACTTTCGAGGACTTTCACGAGAAGAAAGCAGAGAGAGAGAGAGAGAGAGAGAGAGAGAGAGAGAGAGAGCACGGACAGGAATCAGGAGGAGAGGAGGACCCTGGAATAGAGACTTTCGAGGACTTTCACGAGAAGAAAGCAGAGAGAGAGAGAGAGAGAGAGAGAGAGAGAGAGAGAGAGAGAGAGAGAGAGAGAGAAGAGATTCGTAATGCCAGAACTACCATCTGGATCAACAGATCGGTGAAGTCTCAAAGGAATCAAGAGGACTTTTCGCCGCCTTCGAATCCTTCCTTGAGTCAGTCACCAGCTCCTGGAGGCACGAGAGAGACGCCATGTATATCAGGAAAGGAAAGCAAAGGAGTGGTTGCAGCGATGCTGAAATGGCCTAAAACCTTCGGAGTCTTCCTTGAAAGTGCTTCAGAATCCTTCGGTCTCAGCTCCTGGTGGAAGGGCGAGAGAGAAGAAGAGCCATTCGCGGATGCCCCCAGCGCTAGAGCTCAGTGGAACTCCAACTTCAGAGTCTCCAGAAGCAAGCTCCGAAATCCTTCGAGTCTCCTTGAAGCCTTCGGAGGTTTGGTGTCATATTCGAAAAGTAGGGATAAGGAGGGTCTGAACCACAAGGCAGAGGGGCCCGAAGGCGCCCTAAGGATGCCTTCCCTTGAAGGCACCCTTGACTGGGGAAGTTCCTCCTCAGAGGCTGCTTCCCTGGAGGTAGGCAGGTTTCCTGCCAGGCTGGGGAAGCGGGCCTGAGGAGGGCCTGAACCACAAGGCTGAGGGGCCCCAAGGTGCCCTAAGGATGCCTTCCCTTGAAGGCACCCTTGACTGGGGAAGATCCTCCTCAGAGGCTGCTTCCCTGGAGGTAGACAGGTTTCCTGCCAAGCTGGGGAAGCGGGCCTGGGGGAGGGCCTGAACCACAAGGCTGAGGGGTCCCAAGGTGCCCTAAGGAAGCCTTCCCTTGAAGGCAGCCTTGAGTGGGGAAGATCCTCCTCAGAGGCTGCTTCCCTGGAGGTAGGCAGGTTTCCTGCCAGGCTGGGGAAGTGGGCCTGGGGGAGGGCCTGAACCACAAGGCTGAGGGGTCCCAAGGTGCCCTAGAGAAGCCTTCCCTTGAAGGCAGCTTTGAGTGGGGAAGGTCCTCCTCATAGGCTGCTTCCCTGGAGGTAGGCAGGTTTCCTGCCAGGTTGGGGAAGCGGGCCTGGGGGAGGGTCTGAACCACAGGGGTGAATAGCCCCAAGGCACCCTAGGGAAGCCTTCCCTTGAAGGCAGCCTTGAGTGAGGAAGATCCTCCTCAGAGACTGCTTCCCTGGAGGTAGGCAGGTTTCCTGCCAGGCTGGGGAAGTGGGCCTGAGGAGGGCCTGAACCACAAGGCTGAGGGGTCCCAAGGTGCCCTAGAGAAGCCTTCCCTTGAAGGCAGCTTTGAGTGGGGAAGGTCCTCCTCATAGGCTGCTTCCCTGGAGGTAGGCAGGTTTCCTGCCAGGTTGGGGAAGCGGGCCTGGGGGAGGGTCTGAACCACAGGGGTGAATAGCCCCAAGGCACCCTAGGGAAGCCTTCCCTTGAAGGCAGCCTTGAGTGGGGAAGATCCTCCTCAGAGACTGCTTCCCTGGAGGTAGGCAGGTTTCCTGCCAGGCTGGGGAAGTGGGCCTGGGGGAGGGCCTGAACCACAGGGGTGAATAGCCCCAAGGCGCCCTAGGGAAGCCTTCCCTTGAAGGCAGCCCTGACTGAGGAAGATCCTCCTCAGAGGCTGCTTCCCTGGAGGTAGGCAGGTTTCCTGCCAGGCTGGGGAAGCGGGCCTGGGGGAGGGCCTGAACCACAGGGGTGAATGGCCCCAAGGCGCCCTAGGGAAGCCTTCCCTTGAATGCAGCCTTGACTGGGGAAGATCCTCCTCATAGGCTGCTTCCCTGGAGGTAGGCAGGTTTCCTGCCAGGTTGGGGAAGCGGGCCTGGGGGAGGGTCTGAACCACAGGGGTGAATGGCACCAAGGCACCCTAGGGAAGCCTTCCCTTGAAGGCAGCCTTGAGTGGGGAAGATCCTCCTCAGAGGCTGCTTCCCTGAAGGTAGGCAGGTTCCCTGCCATGAGGGGAAGCGGGCCTTGGGGAGGGTCTGAACCACAGGGGTGAATGGCCCCAAGGCGCCCTAGGGAAGCCTTCCCTTGAAGGCAGCCTTGAGTGGGGAAGATCCTCCTCAGAGGCTGCTTCCCTGGAGGTAGGCAGGTTTCCTGCCAGGTTGGGGAAGCGGGCCTGAGGAGGGCCTGAACCACAAGGCTGAGGGGTCCCAAGGTGCCCTAAGGAAGCCTTCCCTTGAAGGCAGCCTTGAGTGGGGAAGATCCTCCTCAGAGGCTGCTTCCCTGGAGGTAGGAAGGTTTCCTGCCAGGCTGGGGAAGCGGGCCTGAGGAGGGCCTGAACCACAAGGCAGAGGGGTCACAAGGCGCCCTAAGGAAGCCTTCCCTTGAAGGCAGCCTTGAGTGGAGAAGATCCTCCTCAGAGGCTGCTTCCCTGGAGGTAGGCAGGTTTCCTGCCAGGCTGGGGAAGTGGGCCTGAGGAGGGCCTGAACCACAAGGCAGAGGGGTCACAAGGTACCCTAAGGAAGCCTTCCCTTGAAGGCAGCCTTGAGTGGGGAAGATCCTCCTCAGAGGCTGCTTCCCTGGAGGTAGGCAGGTTTCCTGCCAGGCTGGGGAAGTGGGCCTGAGGAGGGCCTGAACCACAAGGCAGAGGGGTCCCAAGGTGCCCTAAGGAAGCCTTCCCTTGAAGGCAGCCTTGAGTGGAGAAGATCCTCCTCAGAGGCTGCTTCCCTGGAGGTAGGCAGGTTTCCTGCCAGGCAGGGGAAGCGGGCCTGAGGAGGGCCTAAACCACAAGGTTGAGGGGTCCCTGGTGCCCTAGAGAAGCCTTCCCTTGAAGGCAGCCTTGAGTGGGGAAGGTCCTCCTCAGAGGCTGCTTCCCTGGAGGTAGGAAGGTTTCCTGCCAAGCTGGGGAAGCGGGCCTGGGGGAGGGCCTAAACCACACGGGTGAATGGCCCCAAGGCGCCCTAGGGAAGCCTTCCCTTGAAGGCAGCCTTGACTGGGGAAGATCCTCCTCAGAGACGGTTTCCCTGGAGGTATGCAGGTTTCCTGCCAGGCTGAGGAAGCGGGCCTGCGGGAGGGCCTGAACCACAGGGGTGAATGGCCCCAAGGCGCCCTAGGGAAGCCTTACCTTGAAGGCAGCCTTGACTGGGGAAGATCCTCCTCAGAGGCTGCTTCCCTGGAGGTAGGCAGGTTTCCTGCCAGGCTGGGGAAGTGGGCCTGGTGGAGGGCCTGAACAACAGGGGTGAATGGCCCCAAGGCGCCCTAGGGAAGCCTTCCCTTGAAGGCAGCCTTGACTGGGGAAGATCCTCCTCAGAGGCTGCTTCCCTGGAGGTAGGCAGGTTTCCTGCCAGGCTGGGGAAGCGGGCCTGGGGGAGGGCCTGAACCACAGGGGTGAATGGCCCCAAGGCGCCCTAGGGAAGCCTTCCCTTGAAGGCAGCCTTGACTGGGGAAGATCCTCCTCAGAGGCTGCTTCCCTGGAGGTAGGCAGGTTTCCTGCCAGGCTGGGGAAGCGGGCCTTTGGGAGGGCCTGAACCACAGGGGTGAATGGCCCCAAGGCGCCCTAGGGAAGCCTTCCCTTGAAGGCAGCCTTGACTGGGGAAGATCCTCCTCAGAGGCTGCTTCCCTGGAGGTAGGCAGGTTTCCTGCCAGGCTGGGGAAGCGGGCCTTTGGGAGGGCCTGAACCACAGGGGTGAATGGCCCCAAGGCGCCCTAGGGAAGCCTTCCCTTGAACGAAGCCTTGACTGGGGAAGATCCTCCTCAGAGGCTGCTTCCCTGGAGGTAGGCAGGTTTCCTGCCAGGCTGGGGAAGCGGGCCTTGGGGAGGGCCTGAACCACAGGGGTGAATGGCCCCAAGGCGCCCTAGGGAAGCCTTCCCTTGAAGGCAGCCTTGACTGGGGAAGATCCTCCTCAGAGGCTGCTTCCCTGGAGGTAGGCAGGTTTCCTGCCAGGCTGGGGAAGCGGGCCTTTGGGAGGGCCTGAACCACAGGGGTGAATGGCCCCAAGGCGCCCTAGGGAAGCCTTCCCTTGAACGAAGCCTTGACTGGGGAAGATCCTCCTCAGAGGCTGCTTCCCTGGAGGTAGGCAGGTTTCCTGCCAGGCTGGGGAAGCGGGCCTTGGGGAGGGCCTGAACCACAGGGGTGAATGGCCCCAAGGCGCCCTAGGGAAGCCTTCCCTTGAACGAAGCCTTGACTGGGGAAGATCCTCCTCAGAGGCTGCTTCCCTGGAGGTAGGCAGGTTTCCTGCCAGGCTGGGGAAGCGGGCCTGAGGAGGGCCTGAACCACAGGGGTGAATGGCCCCAAGGCACCCTAGGGAAGCCTTCCCTTGAAGGCAGCCTTGACTGGGGAAGATCCTCCTCAGAGGCTGCTTCCCTGAAGGTATGAAGGTAGGCAGGTTCCCTGCCATGAGGGGAAGCGGGCCTGGGGGAGGACCTGAACCACAGGGGTGAATGGCCCGAAGGCGCCCTAGGGGAGCCTTCCCTTGAAGGCAGCCTTGACTGGGGAAGATCCTCCTCAGGGGCTGCTTCCCTGAAGGTAGGCAGGTTTCCTGCCAGGTTGGGGAAGCGGGCCTGGGGAGGGCCTGAACCACAAGGCTGAGTGGCCCAAAGGCGCCCTAAGGAAGCCTTCCCTTGAAGGCAGCCTTGAGTGGGGATGATCCTCCTCAGAGGCTGCTTCCCTGGAGGTAGGCAGGTCTCCTGCCAGGCTGGGGAAGCGGGCCTGGGGAGGGCCTGAACCACAAGGGTGAGGGGCAACAAGGTGCCCTGGGGAAGCCTTCCTTTGAAGGCAGCCTTGACTGGGAAAGATCCTCCTCAGAGGCTGCTTCCCTGTAGGTAGGCAGGTTTCCTGCCAGGCTTGGGGAGCAGGTCTGAGGAGGGACTGAACCACAAGGCTGATGGGTCACAAGGCGCCCTAGGGATGCCTTCCCTTGAAGGCAGCCTTGAGTGGGGAAGATCCTTCTCAGAGGCTGCTTCCCTGGAGACCCAAGGCACCCTAGGGAAACCATTCCTTTAGGGTATATTTATCAGGGGAAGGACCTCCTCAGATCCTCTGAAGATGTCATCAAGTGAGGAGAAAAGAAAGTGAGGAAAAATATGGTTTTTCTTCTCACGTGATAACGATGACGTCATAATAATAATAATAATAATAATAATAATAATAATAATAATAATAATAATAATAATAATAAGGCAACTGAGGGAGAGAGAAAAAAGTACGAGTGAGGTTAGTGAGTATCAGTCTAACAAGTGTCAGTCTAATAATCATCAGTCTAACAAGAGTCAGTGGGCATTAATTTTGCATGCATCAGTCTAATGAGCAGCAGTCTAATGAATACCAGTCTTGCATGTGTCAGTCTAATGAGGTCAGTTTCGCATGTGTCAGTCTAACAAGCATCACTCTTGCGAGCATCAGTCTAACAAGCGTCAGTGAGCATCAGTCTTGTGAGCATCAGTCTAATGAGAGTCAGTCTTGCAAGCGTCAGCCTAATGAGCGTCAGTGTACTGAGAGTCAGTATTGCGAGTGTCAGTATCGCGCGCGTCAGTCTAACGAGCATAAGTCTAATTAGCGCCAGCCTAACAAGTGACAGCCTAACCAGCGTCAGTCTTGCAAGTGTCAGTCTAGTGAGTGTCAGTATACCGATCGTCAGTCTAACGAGCGTCATTCTAGCGAGCGTCAGTCTTGGGGGTAGAAGTCTAACTAGTCAGTTATGGGTGAGGTGTGGGTGTGGGAGTGTGGCTAATGGATGTGGGGTGTGGGTATGGGTGTGTGTGTGTGTGAGGTGTGGGTACAGGTGTGGGGTATGTATATGGGTGTGGGGTGAGGTGTGGGTACAGGTGTGGGGTATGTATATGGGTGTGGCGTGAGGTGTGGGTATGGGTGTGGTGTGTGAATATGGGTGTAGGTATGGGTGTGGGGTGTGGATATGGGTGTGGGGTGAGGTGTGGGCTGTGGATATGGATGTGAGGTGAGGTGTGGGTATGGGTGTGAGGTGTGGATATGGGTGAGGGTTAGGTGTGCGGGTGTGGATATGGGTGTGGGTTGAGGTCTGGGAGTGTGGATATTGATATGGGGGTGTGGGTATGGATGTGGGAGTGTGGATATGGATGGGTGGTGTGGGTGTGGATATGGATGTGGGGGTGTGGGTATTGGTGGAAGATGAGGTGTGGAGGTGTGGCCATGGATATGGGGTGTGGGTATGGGTGTGGTGTGTGGGTATGGGTGTGGGGTGAGGTGTGGGTATGGGTGTGGCGTGTGGATATGGGTGTGGTTATGGGTGTGTGTGGGGGGGAAGGAGTGGGGGATATGGGTATGGGGGAGTGGGTAGGGAAGCATAAGCCTATACTGTAATAAAAATCTTCGGATGATATATTTAACGTCGTCTCCTGAGAGAGAGAGAGAGAGAGAGAGAGAGAGAGAGAGAGAGAGAGAGAGACAGAGAGACAGAGAGAGAGAGAGAGAGAGAGAATACCTGACCTTGATGTCATGACGAAATTGAAGATGCCACAAAGAAAAAAAAATAACCTTCATTAATAATTAAAAACAGAGACTATAATATTTCTAAAGTAACTTATTTTTCTTTATTATTGTATCAGTTTTAAAGTGAAAATGTTTCACGTGTACATGTGTATGTGTACATGTGTGTGTGAGTGTTGGTGTAGGGAAGGTGTTTTTGGGGGTGTAAGAGGGAGGGAGGGAGGGAGGGGGGTGAGATGTGTATGCAGGCACCAGGAAGGATTCAAAATTCAAATCTAATCAGCCTCCCATAACGTCTCCGGTTCGCCTGCTCCCAATGCCTGAAAGGCTCTGACTTCGACCTCAGCTGTAGTCTACAAACCATGACAAAAGGCAACACTTAGTTTAGTGTCGTCGTTCGAACTTCAATTTGGTGCAAGTGACTTTAGTCTCCGTGACTTGCACTTGCAACGAGTGCAAGGATCACCTCTTGAATTAAGTTGAAGTCAAGATCGAAGTCTTACATACGAAGGCAGTTGTCACTTGCATAGCATTTCCACTAACCGCTTTCTCTGGACACTAGACGAGGTCTCTCTCTCTCTCTCTCTCTCTCTCTCTCTCTCTCTCTCTCTCTCTCTCTCTCTCTCTCCGTGAACCTCTAAACAATGAAAGTAACAAAATAAAATATCGAAGGATTTCACAGGAAAAAAAACGGACTGAAATAGCGTCATTGATAATAATAATAATAATAATAATAATAATAATAATAATAATAATAATAATAATAATAATAATAACACGAGAGCAAAGGGTCAAAACCGTTAAATTTGTTATAATTGTTAATGATTAGAGTAGAAATTATTTTCTAATTTGAAAAGGATTTGGACGTTCATGTCCTCAAATGATGTGTACGGGAGAGGCCAAGAAGCCGTGCAGGCATAAGGCCATCTCAGTCTATACTCTATAGCAAAAAAAATACCGGCTTGTTTATCATGTACCAAAATCGTTAGTCGACTGTTGAGGGTCGTTGCCGTGGGGGGGGGGAGTAGGGTGGGATGTGAAAAGAGCAAGAATAAAAGAATCTTGGGACATAAGTCTAGACCTATAAGGCTAGACTGACCATTAAAGACTGATGAAACGACTGGTTCACCGGACAGGCTTTGCAAATGAATCCATTAGAATGGAACAGAATCTAGAATTGAGGCCAAGCGCTAGGACCTGTGAGGTCATTCAGCGCTGAAACAGAAATTGACAGCAAAAGGCTTGAAAGGTTGAGTAACAGGAGGGGGAGGAGGAGGAGGGAAACCTCAAAGCAGTCGCAGAGGGTTGAGGAAAGTAAGATGGAAGAAAGAGAATATGAAAGGAGGTACAGTAAAGGGAACGAAAGGGGTTGCAGCTAGGGGCCTCCTTAAGAACCTTAAGTAATATTAGCCTACAGTGCACCGCATGAGGTGCACTGACGGCACTACCCTTATAATATATAATCACAATCTGATGAAGAATATGAGAGGCCTATTTGAGCAGTGTTCCGGGCAGCTATTTACATGTGTGGCGTCCAAGCAGACCACTGGGTTCCAACCTCCCCCAGAGGGATTTATCAAGGGCTTAGAAGGTCTGGAGAAGGTGTCACTGTTGAGGAGAGAGAGAGAGAGAGAGAGATTCCTGGACCTCCTTTGGATTGGAAATTGAACGATTTAAAATTTGCGGGAATAAAACAAATGGAACGCGAGTGCTGTGACTGGAGACAGACAGAGAGAGATTTCTTTCATCTCTCTCTCTCTCTCTCTCTCTCTCTCTCTCTCTCTCCCGTACTGTAGACTTCCTGAAAGAAGAATATAGGCCTTCCTAAATCACATGTTGCGAAACGAGCAAGACGAGAGACGAACATAGGCCTATTATAGTACTTCGGTTTCTGTCATGGTGAATCTGCTACTGAGAGATATTAAAGTCACGGAATGCTTCCATAAACTGTCACAGGCATCATTTTTATGAAATGTAACACAACGGAGGAGCCATCTTTTCCTTGTTAACGCTCTCTCTCTCTCTCTCTCTCTCTTTCCAAAACGACGAAATGAAAACACGAAGGATTCGCTCATGCGAAAGCTTTGTCCATGGAGAGAGAGAGAGAGAGAGAGAGAGGTGGGAGTCGAGAGAGCCGTTAACCAATAGGTCAGGTCTCGTTCTGGTGTCACTTGCCTCTCTCTCTCTCTCTCTCTCTCTCTCTCTCTGAAATCATGACGCTGGCCTTCCTGAAAAATCATATTGGAAAACGAAAAAGACAAAAGAGAAACACAGAGAGAGAGAGAGAGAGAGATTGGAAGGAGGAAAGAGCACGGGAGGGAGAGAGGGAAAGGGAAGGAGAGAGAAAGAGGGAGTTATGGGGAGGAGAAAGAGAGAGAGAGAATAGGCCTATATTTGTAGCATAGTCAGGCGGGATGGTTTCACTTGTTTCTCATTCTTCTACATCCGAATTCATCAAGATCTTCCTTCCCCTCCTTCTTTGTTTACCATCCATCCCCCCCCCGGCTCTCTCTCTCTCTCTCTCTCTCTCTCTCTCTCTCTCTCTCTCTCTCTCTCTCTCTCTTATACAGTAGATTCCTTCACCATCATTTACATGACATTAAGAGAAGCTCGTTCACAGTGAGACACGGCGCGTCCGAAACCTTCCACTAAACCGAGATAAAATTATTCCATATATATATATATATATATATATATATATATATATATATATATATATATATATATATATCTAACGAAGTTGTATAATATCCCAGTTTGTTTGAAATTAAATAAAATATGAATTTTCATCATAATTACAAAACTTCTTTTCGATTTCGAATCCGTGAAAAGATTTATAAGAAATTAATAACGGTTTTTTCAAAATTTTTCGAATCTTTTGCAGGGACACGAACGCTTGTTTTAACAGCCAATATTTATTATCATTATTATTATTATTATTATTATTATTATTATTATTATTATTGAATTTTTGCTTCTCCCTTCCTGTCCTTTACCTAATAATAATAATAATAATAATAATAATAATAATAATAATAATAATAATAATAATAATAATAATAATAATAATAATACCTTAATTAATTTGGAGAGAGGGAGGAGGATTGGTGGAGAGAGAAACACACTCATAATACATACAGACACACTTCCTCGAACTGATCCCCCCCCCCTCTCTCTCTCTCTCTCTCTCTCTCTCTCTCTCTCTCTCTCTCCTAATGTTTAATCGCTTCTGTTTCAATATTAGAATGAGGGAGAGAGAGAGAGAGAGAATGAAAGAAAAATCAAGAGAGAGAGAGAGAGTGATTGGATATTCGTGATTTATGACTGAGATTCAGAAATGTTGATTCCACATTGGTGACTGGAGATTCGAAATTGGAGACTGAGGTTCGAAACTGCTGATTCCACATTGGTGACTGGAGATTCGAAATTGGAAACTGAGATTCGATATTACTGAATCGAGATTGCTGACTTGAGATTCGAGATTCGTGACGGAGATTCGAAATAGCTGATTCCAGACAGGTGATTGGAGATTCGAGATTGGTGACTGAGGTTCGAAACTGCTGATTCCAGATTGGTGATTGGAGATTCGAGATTCGTAACGGAGATTCGAAATTGCTGATTCAAGACTGGTGACTGGAGATTCGAGATTCGTGACGGAGATTCGAAATTGCTGAATCCAGACGGGTGATTAGAGATTCGACATTGGTGACTGAGATTCGAAATTGGTGATTCCAGATTGGTGATTGGAGATTCGAGATTGGTGACTGAGATTCGAAATGGCTGATTCTAGATTGGTGATTGGAGAATCGAAATTGGAGACTGAGGTTCGAAATTGGTGATTCCAGATTGGTGATTGGAGATTCGACATTGGTGACTGAAATTCGAAATGGCTGATTCTAGTTTGGTGATTGGAGATTCGAGATTTGCGACTGAGGTTCGAAATTGGTGATTCCAGATTGGTGATTGGAGATTCGAGATTGGTGACTGAGATTCGAAATGGCTAATTCTAGATTGGTGACTGGAGATTCGAGATTTGCGACTGAGGTTCGAAATTGGTGATTCCAGATTGGTGACTGGAGGTTCGAGATTCGTGACGGAGATTCGAAATTGCTGATTCCAGATTGGTGATTGGGGATTCGAGAATCGTGACGGAGATTCGAAATTGCTAATTCCAGATTGGTGATTGAAGATTCGAGATTGGTGACTGATGTTCGAAATGGCTGATTCTAGATTGGTGATTGGAGATTCGAGATTTGCAACTGAGATTAGAAACTGCTGATTCCAGATTGGTGATTGGAGATTCGATATTCATGACTGAGGCTCGAAACTACTGATTTCGGATTGGTGATTGGAAATTCGATATTCGTGACTAAGGTTCGAAACTGCTGATTCCAGATTGGTGACTGGAGATTCGAAGTTGGAGACTGAGATTCGAAATTGCTGAATCGAGATTGGTGATTGGAGATTCGAGATCGTGACAGAGATTCTAAATTGCTGAATCGAGATTGGTGATTGGAGATTCGAGATCGTGACAGAGATTCGAAATTGCTGATTCCAGACGGGTGATATTAGATTCGAGATTGATGACTGAGATTCGAAATTGGTGATTCCAGAATGGTGGTTGAATATTCGAGATTGGTGACTGAGATTCGAAATGGCTGATTCTAGATTGGTGATTGGAGATTCGAGATTTGCAACTGAGGTTCGAAACTGCTGATTCCAGACTGGTGATTGGAGATTCGAGATTCGTGACGGAGGTTCGAAATTGCTGATTCCAGATTGAAGATTGGAGATTCGAAATTCCTGACGGAGATTCTAAATGGCTGGTTCCAGATTGGTGACTGAAGATTCGAGATTGGTGACGGAGATTCGAAATTGGTGATTCCAGATTGGTGATTGGAGATTCGAGATTGGTGACTGATGTTCGAAATTGGTGATTCCAGATTGGTGACTGGAGATTCGAGATTGGAGACTGAGATTCGAAATTGGTGATTCCAGACTGGTGACTGGAGATTCGAGATTGGTGACTGATGTTCGAAATTGCTGAATCCAGATTGGTGACTGGAAATTCGAGATTGGAGACTGAGATTTGAAATTGCTGATTCCAGATTGGTGATCGGTGATTCGAAATTGGTGACTGATGTTCGAAATGGCTGATTCCAGATTGGTGATTGTAAATTCGAGATTGGAGACTGAGATTCGAAATTGCTGATTCCAGATTGGTGATTGGAGATTCGAGATTGGTGACAGTGATTCGAAATTGGTGATTCCAGATTGGTGATTGGAAATTCGAGATTTGTGACTGAGATTCGAAATAACTGATTCCAGATTGGTGATTGGAGATTCGATATTGGCGACAGATTCGAAATTGCTGATTCCAGATTGGTGATTGAAGATTCGATATTGGCGACAGATCTGAAAGGACTGATTCCAGATTGGTGATTGGAGATTCGATATTGGCGACAGATTCGAAATAGCTGATTCCAGATTGGTAATTGGAGATTCGAGATTTGTAACAGAGATTCGAAATTGGTGATTCCAGATTGGTGATGGGAGATTGGAGATTGGAGAATGAGATTCGAAACTGGTGATTCCAGATTGGTGACTGGAGATTCGAAATTACTGAATCCATTGAGGGAGGAAGGTTGGGGGAGAGAGAGAGAGAGAGAGAGAGAGAGAGAGACCTGAGTCACGTGATGAGCTTCTTTTTCCCGCCTTCCAGACCAGAGTGTTCCAGACCAGAGTGGCCAGGACTGTGGTCCTTCCATGACAGTGCCAGTGGGAGGAAGGCTCAGTTAAGTTGTCAGCACGAATGGCTGGCCCCTCTATGAAGAAGAGCTTAGGAAACGTAGCAGAGGACTGGTAAGAACAAGGCAATTCAAGACAGTGTTTCTGACATTTTTCGTAGATATTCTGGACTTTGTAGGCGTTGTTGTAAGTTCGAATACCCAGTGGCTACCTTAACAATGCCCATCGAAAGGTGTGCCTCTGTGGTCACGGAATCTAGACTTTTGGAACTTTTCGGCAAGAGTTTGTAGACGTGATCCCCTTCGAAGTGGAAAGGCCATTGTTGTGTTTTTCAAAAATCGAATCTCCAAGTTCCTGTGGAAATTCTGAGTCTCCTGAACGTCTCTGTGGCCTGGGGCCCATGACAGAACTGATACGGTAAGTGTACCGAGGTGGTCAAGTGAGAAAGAGGCCTGATGTGGACACCTGGCCTCTTCAAACAAACACAGACAATGCCTGACAGTCCTTTGCGATCTCAGGCAATGTGGTAAATAGCCAACTCTATTTATGATGCTCTGAATCCCCAAATTGAACAGTATGACGACAGGTGCAGCTGAAGTTCATTATTATCTAGGAGTAAAAGCAAAGTTCAGTTGAAGGCAATTTGATAGCAAGGCCTGAGATGACGCGGCTCTTAACTTTCATCTTTTGTGTCTGAAAACCAACGAAAAATTAGGGTTTATTTACCGTTTCTCAATTTGATCAATATTGGTAATGGACACCCAAGTATTTGCTGAATCTAATATCGCGAATTGTAACTTGATTCATCTAATCCTCTGTATACGCAAGGTGACTAGACTGATTACAGGCTGAATTATCTTCAAATATTTGCGACATACTGCTTAAAAAGATTTAGAGTGAGACGCAATTATTACTTGCTAATTTATTCAAAGGTCTGGCCATTCATTCACGCTCGGGACAGATTTCAAAATGAGAAATTGAAGGTTTTTGTTGTAATGTTGTGACGTTTTTCAAACATGGCCTTCACAGGCACAAAAGGACACTTCTAAACTGCGTCCAGTTTTTTGCACCAGTTTCACTTCACCCTGGACGCTGGGTGATAGGTGTGGGAAATTTACGCACGCACGCGCTCGCTTTGCTTTTTTTTTTTTTGCATTCATGCAACACTGTCTGCGTAGCTTTTGTTAGAAAGTAAGAGAAACGTTTCCTATTTAGTCTTTCATAAGCAGTTTCGAGTTTGACAGCTTGAAGAGACTGCCACGCCCACCTGTTAGGTCATTAGACTCACTCTCTCTCTCTCTCTCTCTCTCTCTCTCTCTCTCTCTCTCTCTCGTAGTCAGATCCTGAAGGCCTGTATTTGATGAAATCGCTTATTAAAGTCTAGTATTCAGAGGCTTGAGCAACTAAGACGTTATGATTGAATCTCTCGTATGTATTGTGATCTGAAGTGTCAGTTAAAAAAAATCCTCTCTGATTTTGTGTCACTTTCAAACGGCAAAACTGTGAATGTTGTTGCTCTACAAATTTTTCCATATATCAGTTTTTGTCGAAGAGCATCGTGGGAAATTTGGAATTCGGGAATCAACGGTTGAATGGTTATGAAAGAAAGCTTTTGTTTACTGTTATATTAGTGTTTGAGGTGTCAATGTGGTCTGTCGTATTACAGGTAATTCTCATGGGAAATGATGGGGTGGGGGGGGAAGGGGGTCGAATATATATTAGAGTAAAAAGTTGCTCATTCAAGTGTTAGCACTTGACTGGAACATCTCAATTGAGAGCTGGACTCATCGTAGGCAGCTGGTGGGTTAAACCAAATGATTTTCCGTGACATGTGATATTATAAGATATCCAAATGTCTCGATTTTTCCAGTTATCCGAAGGTGCTGTGTTATTAACAGACATTTCCTGGTACTATATAGTGGGTTTTCTAAGTGTGGTTTTATTGCTTGAAGAGAAGTGCTTTCGTATCGTTCTCTCTCTCTCTCTCTCTCTCTCTCTCTCTCTCTCTCTCTCTCTCTCTCTCTCTCTCTCTCCTGTTGCCGGAAACACCGACGGGCAGTGCTGGGGCAGCTTTCTGTCGGGTGAGAAAGCCGGCAAATGTTG
The DNA here is from genome assembly GCA_039081455.1 of Macrobrachium rosenbergii. Classification (NCBI taxonomy): domain Eukaryota; kingdom Metazoa; phylum Arthropoda; class Malacostraca; order Decapoda; family Palaemonidae; genus Macrobrachium; species Macrobrachium rosenbergii. Next base: position 117,675 of record JANJGK010000897.1, on the reverse strand, counting down.
TTGTGCCTTTTTGGAAAGTGGTGCAAAATAGGCCTATATTTGAAAATGTCTGCCCAGTCAAAAGTAGAAGGAAGTAGAGAGTGGTTACGAACAGTGAGAGAAAGAGGGAGAGAGAGAGAGAGAGAAATGAGTACATTCGGAGAAAAAGATTGGTTGATTGACCCCTAAACTTTTGGTAGTGCCTTCTCGATCGTTGATAAAAAAGAACGTATTTTGTGGAAGGGGAACCCGAAGAACACAGAGGCCTGGATGTAGAGCGTCGACTTTTCTTTCCTTGAGGCTTTCGGCACAGCTGGGGTGGCCCTGTAATAGGTGGCATGCGTCGGTTGGAATAAAGGTAATGAAAGTCTGTTCGTTTTTGAGAGAAATGGTGAAGTCAAGTCAGCTTGCTGGAACTGTGGTGACCACAAGCGCCAACAAAGTTTTCAGTTCTGCACACACACACACACACACACACTGTGGTCATAGAAGACGATTGTGTCATCTTTATCAGGATAATTATTAGAGAATAGGAACCATCTTCTCTGCATTTTGCATTTGTCATCTGTATATGCAACCCCTTTTTCCGTTCACGCAACTCAATGCAACGTGTTGGGTCGTATTGTAATACCGCACTTGTCCCTCCATTGAAAGTGCTTGCTGCACAGGGCAGGAGACAGTGCTGTCTCGCAGCCAGCCTGCTCTGTGGGTATGGCGGGGGGGGGGGGGGGGGGGGGGGGACTAAGTCTGTTTTCTCAGTTGGAAGGGGTTGGGTAGGGGGAGGGGATTATTTTCCACCAAACGTCTTCATTATTAAGCAAAAGGTGTTGTATCACAGTAATATATCAATGGTAGAAAGTGAGACTATAAAAATGTATGGAAAGCTTTCAACCCTGTAAAGGCAGAAGCAGCATGAGGCACATTCTTTGTCCGTGCACGTAACCCATTGCAACATATGTGGTGCTGGAATGTTTGTCATGACATTAAAAGTGTATAGGCAGGCATGTGGGAGTGGGGGGGGGCGCCACGTTGTTTTTTGGACAATTATTAACAAAGTTAATCATAATTATGCCAAGGTGTTCAATCATCATCACATAACAGAGCCAGGCATTAAAATACCTATTACATTAAGGGTGTGTAGCCAATTGTCTTGGGGTGGGGGTGGGTGGGTGAAGGGGGATGTTTTCCACCAAATCTGGACCTTTATCAGCATTTACCTCCACATTTAATCATGATGAAGCAAATGGAGGTTTATTAACATCGTACAATGAAGACAGACATTAAAAAAAAGGTGCAGGTCTACAGTATTGGTCACTCAGGAGCCTGTGTTTATTATGCTTACTCAAGGGCCTGTGTTTATTATGCTTACTCAAGGGCCCGTGTTTATTATGCTCACTCAGGGGCCTGTGTTTATTATGCTCACTCAGGAGCCTGTGTTTATTATGCTCACTCAGGAGCCTGTGTTTATTATGCTTACTCAGGAGCCTGTGTTTATTACGCTCACTCAGGGGCCAGGATTTATTACGCTCACTCAAGGGCCAGGGCTTATTACGCTCACTCAGGGGCCTGTGTTTATTACGCTCACTCGGGCCAGGATTTATTATGCTCACTCAGGGGCCAGGATTTATTATGCTCACTCAGGGGCCTGTGTTTATTACGCTCACTCAGGGGCCTGTGTTTATTACGCTCACTCAGTGGCCAGTGTTTATTACGCTTTATTATTAGGAAACTTTAACCTCCACTGGGTGGAGGTTAAAGTTTCACAGTTGTGCTTCTGGAAATGATGGACGAGAGGCCACCACTGGGGGGAGGTTAAAGTTTCATAATTGATAATAGTTAAAGTCCCTCAAGGAGACGAAGGAGAAGAAGGAGGAGGAGGAGGAATTCCCGTTGCCTCTCTTCTGGGGAACTGGAACTGGAACAGAGAGAGAAAGAGAGAGAGAGACAGAGAGACAGAGACGAAGCCTCTATGAGATCTGCTCCCTAGCCTCGCTCCTGCCCCTATAGTTGACAGCTTCTTCTGAGGCTTTTTTCTTCTCTTTAAATCAAATGAGCGCTGGGTTCACTGAATCCTGTTCGAGGCTAGAAGTCCCAAACCAAAGGTTGATAGGGTGCCTGTGCGAGGCTACAATGACAGGGTGGCTCTAAAAAGAATATATGAACACTGCATCCGTATGCAGGAACTTAACCCTGACTTCAGCTTGAAACGAGCACTTATCAAAGCACATCCTTCAGCACAATTAGCCGAGAAAAAGTGACTTATACTAAAGTGTTCACGGAAATGACGTCACTAACTGAAGACCCCTTCTGATATAGTCTGTTGACTATCAGAAGCGGAAGTCAAGGCCAGTCGAGCATCGGGAACCAGAGGGTCTCGGGGGATGGGGGAGTTCAGGCCGCCACTATCCCTCAGGCAGACTGTGCAGGCAAAACTGAACGTTAATGTGCACAACCTGAAGAGGATTTCCCGCCTGCGCGGGTGGCCTGAGCAAACAGCTCATGTCAGTTGATGACTAGAAGAGCCACCAGCCGAAGGGCTGCGCATGCGCACTGCAACCTCCCCCACAGAGAGAGAGACAGCATGTTGCACCAGTCAGAAACCGAGTGTTGGGTTTTATTGAATTTAAAAGCGTTTATACCTTAATGACGCATCAGGTTTACTTTTTTTTAATAATTGATATTTAATAATTATATAA